>BLKR01002785.1:0-177745 GCA_011170035.1 Teleogryllus occipitalis
GTATATAGCTAGATCGAATTAACCCGCTGTCTGGAGAAAAATTCTAGCAGTCAGCTGTTCTGATCTGTAGTTTTCCGTGGTTTCTCCTATCGACAGCAGCCAAATGCCGGAACAGTTCCCTAACAAACGGGTCATGGATCGTACGCGATCTTTCTTTTCCCTATCCTATCCACACCCTCTTCTTTACACATACTTACATGCACCACTATATCACACTTGTTGGGAGACCACTCAGCAGCTTAGAGCTTGTCCAGGTTGGAGCGGTGCGTCACTGGTGAAGTACACCTTGTTAGGAAAAACCCTGCAAGCCGACTGGTAGGTCGGCCACCGATCTCTCCATCAAGCAGAGAAAGAACGTTTCCACCTCCTGCGATTAAAACGTGCTCTGTAATTACGGAACTAATGACCATAAACAGTGACGCACTCGGAAACACGAAATAATCAATTCATCGTTCTAATTAAAAATATATTATTATCATTTTATCTATTATCACTTATCTATTAAACATCTCGAGTACTGTCGAAAAGGGTTTGGAATGAGTGAATATCTTGTGTTTCCAGATACGCAACAACTATGATTATTAAGTAAGTTGTAAGTGTTCGTTATATCCCAGAAGGTGTTGGTGGTGATGTACTTTTCCAGCTTGAACGTGAGATCCGGCGCCAACCTACACGAAGTCTTGCGAGGTTTCCTCTTCTAGGTATCTCCACCAGCGGGGCACCTCTTCAACCGGGAGAATCTCTAGACTGGTGTCAGTCTTCGTGTTAGCGTAGTGCTTGAAGTACGAGGAGAAGAGATGACAAGGATAAGGAAGGGAAGATATCGTGTAGCGTCATAGGGTTAGGCTTCCTGCATCCGAGAAGCCCTTGCAAGGTATGGGCATGAGGGTAACTAAAAATAGCAACCCAAACAATGAGCGCCATACGGGACGAGAGGGATGTCCAGTAAGGGGAAGTTCACTGGAGCCAGAGTGTCGCGTATTGAGACAGCTCGCTTACTGATAGTCTCACGGTAGCGCGCGAGGACAGATAACGTACCAAGTCATGAGGTTCGGTCCTTTGTAAGGGAGTGCCGCGAAGCCACTCGGTAACGCTTCTAGGTTTCTTCTCAGTAATACTGCAAAATCTTGTCCGCCCAGTGCTGTGTGTACGCGGTGTTCCGATGAGTTGGGATCTTTTGAGTGGTTATCTACCACTGTGGCGCAGAGTGTGTATTTGCCAGGGCACGGTTGATGACAAGTCGCGAATAGGGCGACTTGGCTATTCACTGGCGACGCCGCAAGGCGCGTTTACAGTCGGGGGAAGGGGCTGAAGTTAGCTCCGACAAACACCTCAGAGTGAGGACCTCTATATTGTAAATAATTATGTAAATAAACTGTATATAGCTCATTCGTGTCTGTGTTCTTGTGACATATATCCCTACCCACGACGTCACACCACGTTACAGATGAGATAGAATTTTAATGGTGACAGTGGTTATAACGAAATCTAGGGGGAAGGTGCACCGTAGTTTTTTAATGGTGGCAGCAGTTTAACGACACCCACGCCAGTAGGTGCACCATAGTTGATCATGGCGGTAGCAGTTTAATGGTAGGAGTGCAACGAACTGGTTCCGGCAGAGCACGAGAGTGCGTAGCTGGTGTGTGGTGAAAAAACGTGGGCTGTGCATCCTTAGAAGTTCGGGAAATTAGGGGAGTGTAGGACTGTGCGAGCGGCAGGAAGTAGTTTTTTAATATTGCAAGTCAATCTTGGAGGCGAAGATCGACTTTAAGAGGGAAGGCAGCCCTCTGACAGGAAGGACGACCACGAGGCCATCCGGCCGCAACCATTCACGTAAATGTAGTCAATGGCATTTCGGGATCAGTTCAGGTGTCGTGTCCCGGGCCGTCCTCGGACAGCTGAGACGCGAGATGTTGCCGAGAGATGTGGGTGTTCTGGAGTTTGCCTAAGTTGAACAAAAACTCGACGAGTTGAATATCGAAGTAGCTCTTTAATGATAGAAAGTTACTAGTTCCCCAAGTGACCAAGTGCAGTTCCCAAGCGTGCGTGCACCAGTCCTCCTCCCCAGCTGGTAAGCGAGTAAGCCCCGAGTCCTCGTGAGCGACACATTTATGGGGCGGCGTATGACTGGCTCTCACGTGACCTTGGCGCCTGGGCGCTCGCCCTGGCTGAGCCCGCTGGGCGCAGCCGTCGAGCGGCCAGCTTATCGGTTGACCCTTGACGCCTGGGCGCGGTTGTGTGGGCGACTAATCGCCACGAGCGCAGGGTGGACCGACCCATGACCTTGCTATCGGTCGGCCGGCTTGCTATCGGCCGCCTCGACTGTCTTGCAACATTGCAGTATTTTACACAGACATCATGACGTATCTCGCGCAATTTAGTAGAGTGTTTTGTGCAAGTTGCTAGGGAGTTGGGGAGACGGCAACAGAGAAAGATGAAATTGCAAAGTTGCCATACCAATGTATCAAAATGATGGCCGCACTGTTAGCTAGCTTCGTGCAAGGAATATGCGGTTCTGTACATAGTCGACATAGCCATATTCAGTAACACGTGGCAAGAGAATTTACAACGCGCGCAAAATGTTTTTCAATTTTGTAAAGGCGAAACTATCAAGTAAATGAATGTTCGCACGGAAATCTGTGATGTACTTAGGGAACGTGCTAAGAAGCGGGGAAATGCGTTCTTTAGAAACCAAAGTTCATGCAATTTGAGAGTATTCGAGACCGCAGACGAAGCAAATTCAAATTTATTTTATATTTTTGTGTATTGATTGATTGAAATAATTCAAGACATTGTCATTGCCAACAATATTGTTTAATTCAACAAGAGCATCTTTCAATGACTTAGCCATCACCATCAGTTTTCTGATACAAGAAATATAAACAAGACATTAGAATTAACAGTTTACGAAAAGTACATGATTATAAAATAGATAATTTTAATTTAAAAATATCTTCAGAAACGAAAGAAAGGAAAAATTAAAGAAAGAAGGGGGTGAAGAGTTAAATCGTTTAATAATACAGTAATTGTGTAAATCTATGCAAGAAAGTGATTGAAATAAACTAGTAAAATGTTGTAAGAGACATATGAAAAGTAAGTTGAGCCGTCTTTTACCTGCTGTTTGGAAGCCACGAAATGACTACGCGGGTTCGGGCGGGCCTAGCAGCTTAAGTACCGGCTGTGGGGTGGAGGAGGAGGATTAGTGGCCTGCGTGCGGTGCGTTGTGCCGCCTCCGAACAGTGTGGTGTGAAGATGGTGTCAAATAATAATTTTTGCAAGGGGAGGTGTTACAGATTATGTTTTCATTCAGTAGGTTATTATTCAGATGAATGTGAAGGTTTTCCGATGTTAATCTGGTATGACATTGATTTTCTATTTCCAGAATACTTGTATGAATGTCTTTGTGTGGATTGAATGTGTGGCTTGTCTGAAGTAAATTATTGGCAAAGTGAGATTTACAGGTGTTGTGTTTCCAAGCGGGTATATGATCTTTTATTCTTGTATTAAAAGTTCTGCCTGTTTGACCGATATATTTTGTCTTGCCGACATGGCAATGTAGTGCGTAGACGCCGCTTTTTTTAGAATATCTGTGTGTTTTTTAGGTGATATGATTTTTCTGAGAGATCGTATGCGACTTTTTCTGAAAGCCTTCCAAAATATGGTAATCAAGTGTTCTTGTCTGTTAGTGTTACTGTAGAGAGTATAGTGTATATTTTAAGTTTCCGTTTGTGTATTTTGCGGAGTAATATGTTGTTGACGAGAGCTTCATTGTAACCGTTTGCCGTAGCAATGTGTGTTGAATAGTATTCAGTTCTGTCAGAAAATGAGATTTAGTGAGAGGCAGGCTTAGTAATCTGTGTATCATGTAGTGGAAGGCGGCTTGTTTGTGTTGAATAGGGTGTTGTGAGGAGTTGTGTACGTACACATTGTCTGTGTACGTAAGTTTTCTGAAAATATTGAATGCATGTTTATTTTCAGAAATACTGATATTCAGTTCTAGGAAATTTATAGATTTGTCTTCGTTCTGCAGTTCTGTAGTGAATTTTATAGTAGGAAGTATGTTGTTAAGGAAGTCAGTAAAGAGGTCAATTTGTCTAGTCGTACCGGTCCAGAGAACAAGGATGTCGTCTACGTAACGGTGACAATATGAGATATTTTTGAGAAGTGGATGATTTGAAAGGAAGATGGTCTGTTCAAAAGAGTCCATAAAAATATCTGCAAGGAGAGGAGAGAGGGGTGAGCCCATAGGAATTCCTGAAGTTTGTCTGTAAAAGTTGTTGTCAAAACTGAAGTAATTTTGGCTCATGCATAGGTTGAAGAGATTTTGCAGATCATCACGAACGGTTATAGGACAAGATGATTTGTCCAGTAAGTTACAAAGCTGTTATTTACAATCTGAAGTCGGAGTACTAGGAAAGAGATTCTTTATACTAAATGAAACAAGTTTTGCATAGGGTGGAATAGGGTTGAATTAAACAATATTGTTGGCAGTGACAGCACCTTGAATTATTTCAGTTATTAAAATGCCAACGAAAATTCACCGCTAAACCAATAAAGTGTATTGATTGGTTGAAATTGAGTGTATTTCATGTATTTAATGTCAGAGAACGTACGCCAGGGTCTGACTTCATGGGTAAAGTTCTTCAATGGGTAAACATATCTTCATAACTGTAGCTATAGGAAGACGCCGAAAACATTTTGGATCTTTGAATCTTCGAAAAATGAGCGATTTCAATGAAAATGAGACTTCCACCATTCTATTATGCGTCCTTTACATTATCCGAGGTCAAATTTTAAAAATGTCAAAAAATGTGTGTCGTTTTTTGGAAAATTTTGAAAATATTTCAAGGCCTAAGGAGGTAAAGTACCTCCCAAAATCAAAATATTAGTTTCAAATTGTAGGAGGCGCGACATCAACCAGATCAATTGGTTAATATAAATTTTGGTGGAAATGTTGCTTATGGTTTATTTTTAGCGTTCCTGTGAATGTACAAAAATGCCCTCAATGATATTTAAAACAATTACACTAAAAACACACTTTTTTGCTATCAGTGAATCGCAAAATTTGCATTTTTCTTGAAATCTAGAAATCGATTTTTTGCTATTTTTCTTAACTTTTTTATTTTATGTATATTACTTATAATAGTCCATAGAAGAGACAGTAAACGTCTTTGATTTCCCTTGACTTATTATTTAATACAAACGATGAATGTTTACTGTTATATAAATACTTGTCGGAGAAGATCTTTAGATGTGCTGTAGTAGTTATATAAGTACTGTAATGAAAAGCTGAAATGATGTTTTATTGTGAAATATTCGTAATGATTCACAAACACTTCAGTTTTTCTAAGTTTTACGTGAAACATTCGTAATCAAACGTGTGTTAAAAATGAATTGGATTACTTAACTTAAAAATGTAATCACTTAATCTATTCAACAAGGAACTTCTTGAGTGTCTCCCTGAAAATTCTGATATTTGATAAAACAAATTTATATTTCAAAATACATTGATAATCTTTACTTATGAGATAAGTATGATCATACCAAAGTTCAATAAATCTTTATCGAATCACCCAGTGCCGTTAAATTGAACTTCAACCTACGTCGAAATAAGAATCCCGCAAACTTAAAGTAACTCATCTCAAACGTTGTTCCTTTAATGAATAATATGTTTATTATGCGCAACTATAGTAACATCGTCATCTAACTTCTGAACTTTTTTGTGTTTGTATAGAACTATATCTTACTAATGCAATTGACTAAATTTTTACAGTCGTTTTGTTGTTAAAAAGGTTTTTTCTTAAAAGTGATGCTACAACAGCACGTAATGTCATGGATTAATAGCAACGATTACGTAATAAAATAACTAGGGGAGGATTTTAATGTACTGTCTTTTTTCCTTTTCACTTTAAAACAATGCCTTTTAGTATAGACATTAATTTTATTTCATGACAAAAGGAAAGGACTCATTTTTATGTCACTTTTTGTTTGCATTTTTCGTCGGTTTCGACTAATAAGTCATATTTTACCTTTTCCCGTCCGTTCCAAAGTATTTTTCATTGATGTAATAGATTTTAATAACATTTTAATGGTCTTCGATTCAAATAATATTTATGAGAAGGAACAAATGTTGATAGAATGTCCACAGAATTCACGAGTAGCCTATTCAATTTCTTTGCTCAGAAATTGTAATATCAGCCGTTGTATTAATGTAAGGTTCCTGTGACGCCTGTCAGTGACTTTGTCTGTTCGCCCGATTTTGGAATAACTAAAGGCGGAGAAATACCAATAAAGAACAGCCCAAACCAAAAATTTTCAAGCTGAGTTCACTTGAAGGAAACGAAGAAACATATATTATATCAGTTTGATATCCAAAAGCATGAGTTGTTAATATGAAATGGTTTTGACCAAATTTTTTGGGTCATTAGTCTTTGATTTTAGGGCATTTTAAAAACATTTTAAGATCATTTTAGGCGATGTTTTAGGACATCAAAATACGACCCCCAATAATAACATCGCAACATCTATTCAACAAATCGCTAAATTTTTAAGAACTCTTAAAATAATATCCTATTGAGTCTCAGTCTCTCGGTCAATAAAGCTGGAGGTTACCAGTAAAATGAAGGTATACACAAAGATATAATATTAATAAAAATAGTTTGTTGACCGCAGAACGTAAGCCACCCGCCCGCTGCGCTAACTGTCGTCAGTGGAAAGGTTTCAACGAAAGCCTTCTCTTGTTTATTCATTAACTAGTGACTCTACAAGGGTCTCCCTGACCAGGGTGCAGCCCCTCTTTCTCAGATCACGGACTCAGTTGGAAGATTTAGTCAGATATTAACAGAGGTACCCGGGGAACACATGCGTTGTTCTTTGACGTTAGGGAGCAGGAAAAGTCTTACAGAATTGTTGTATGCTTATACACTATATATTGTTATGTCATTATACACTTCATATTAATATAAATATCTATTGTTGCAGATGTGTACTTTTACGTTACAATCAGCATTTCTGAGTTGAAAATTGAATGTTTATCATAAGAAAATAAATAATATTGAATGCATTGAAAAAAGATATTTTCAAAATTCCTCCTTGCGACGAGTCAACTGAAAATTTTACATGAAACTGAAAAACGTCTAAACTTGTTAATGCAGCAAATATATTAAGCAGTGACAGTAATGAATAAACGTGCACATATGGTCCTAGTATGACATGCTCACCCCAATAAATCACATGTTAATAAGGAAACCGAGTTAGTTCGTCTTCTGTTTCTTGTGCTGTCTTCACCAGTCTTCTTCCACCTTCTGTATACTTCACGAGACAAAAATAAAATTTGCCGCCAGGAGTTTTCATTAACCAGTGTGATTTCTTTAAAGAAAATTATTCTTTCGGGCAATACAGAGTGCACCGAATTTATGTCTTAGCTATTGTGCTTCATTGTGAGCTATACTTAAGCGGAAACAACGAAATTAAACATCGAACAATAATTGCTTTTTCTGAATGCCTGAAACACGACACAAAATCAATTCACATTTTACAGTGTAAACTCAAAACACTTCTCGAACAAACTTGCAAGAGTGTTAACAGAAATGTTTTTCTCGAATGAAGTCACAGCCTAATATTATAAAGAATGTAAAAAATGTGAATTTATGCTTCCACAAGGATTACTTCAATTTACATGCTGAATGGCATTTCTTCGCTTCGTAACGTCTCATGGAAAGTGACCGTATGAAAGATTGGAGGAACAACTAAAATATCATTAATGAAAGTTAACCTCCATCTCCGCCGCGAACATATTTATTTAGCCTGGAAGTTATTTGAGAAGGTTGATGATATTGTGAAGAACATTATCTTTATAATTCTGAACATACTTGGTGCAATAGTGATGTGAAAATAAACTAATGGTGGTAAGCGATGGCACAGACTTTCTCCAAATTGTTACTACTGACGTATTACGTAGGGTACCCCACTACAGTACGCATTGCAGGAATTTATTTATTACATGTATGAACAAGAAATATCCACTAACAGGGTCCCTAACTTCATTTTCACTAACAGGGTCCCTAACAATTTGTTTTCTGTTAAATGATGAGCTTTGTCTCTGAGACAATGTATAACTTCCTCTTACTAAGTAGTAGTAGTCGAGAAACTGGCACTGCTATAACAGCACATATTTGCTCTTGGTAACAGTTTCGCAAAATTAAAACACTACAACACTCGTATCCACTGACACTTCAGCTTAAATATCCTTACCATACCCGGCTTCAGAGTTAAAAATACGTATCTTTATTTAATTGAAATTTTCAAAGTTTAAATTAAAACATTTCTTTACCTTTAGTTTCAACAAATGTAAATCGAATATAACCCTAAAATATTAGAGATGAATAAAATATGCTCACATATATTTTTGCTGATGGTATTTCTGCCCTGATTTGAAAAGATTCTACCATGTAGCAGAGTATTATTTACTCTTTGCATGTAAATAGGCACCTAACCTCAGTGTTATTGTATTTTTTCGAGTAAGCGATTGTCTGTGAGTAAACTTTACACACTGCTGTGATATTAAGGTGCTCCAGCACTGCGGGGCGCTGATAGACAAATGGCTGGTCTAGAACTAAGTGAATGAAACTATGTCTATGAAACATGTTGGCTAGAAGCCAGGTTATGGTAAATTTTATTTAAATAGATGAGCATCTATACATTCTAAAGTACTATGTGTTATTTGTCGTTGTAGGTGCGTATAGTAAAAGTGCCAGTATTGGCAGATGGTTTTAATTTTAATCAATTCTTAAGTGGTCTAAGTCACATTGTCACTATTCGTACCATACAGCACTTTAGTTCCACGCTAGTCAAATAATCTGAAAAGTGAAATTTTTTAAATATATTTATTTCCTATTCAATATACAGTATTTTTCAGCATTTTGTTTACTATTTAAGCACCATGTTGTTGAAAGAGGGAAGGGAAAGCCGACAGACTTTTTCTGAAAATTCCATTTTTTGCTATCTAGAACCCGCAAAACGTTGATTCTGACTATTTTATATTTTATAGAAAATAATTTAAAACATATAGGAGCAAGAGAATATAGAAGAGATTTTCTCTCAAAAACGTCACTATTCGATAGAATTTCATAATATTTTATCTTTATTGCGAAGTAGTGTGCGAAAAGAGAAAAGGATAACCCTTCAACCTTGGAGAATCTCTTTTGATAGATACTTTTTATTCTGATCTTGTGTCAAGAGCAACGATAAGATTGCAGTTCAGTGCTATTATAAAAGCCACATTCTTATCATGGCTCACAATTGGTAACGTCGCTACACTAGACCGTTGCAGCAAAAGCTCACAGAAGTGTATTCCAAGATGCCTGGAACACACATTTTAGCCGCCGATTTCGTAAAGATCATCGATTTGCTCATCGAAGGTAAAACTACGGAGCAGGTTAAACGTGAGGTTGATGTATCATCAAGCACAATAAGCAGGTTCTGGAAGCAGTATGAGGACCTGAAAGCAAAGGAAGCTGCAATCAACAGGCGGCATTAAGTGCACTGTAATGCTGTAGGATACCAGATATGTTGGATACAATACATTTTAATCAATTATTTTGGAGAATTTTTGTCAAAATGAAAGCAGAAAGAACATCTGCTTTACATTAAAATTTGTTTTTGTATATCAATAATATTTTTATTATTTTCACAATGTTATTTGATATTTTAAGTATTGTTTCGATTTGTAATTCTCACTGGGCCTAAGACCCCTATCTCCGTCGTGGTTTTTGTCCAGTTTTTCCATTATCCTAAATTGACCGAGTGCTGAGATGGACCTTTGTTAGCTTCTGGACAGTAAATGTACAGTTTTAATTCTCTTCACAAATGTATGAAATCAGAATGGCTCACAAAATTGACAATAAATGTTCTGATGTACTCAAATGGAAACAGTTATTTGCCTTTCATTCTCTTCCTCTTCCGCAAAATTAGTTTATAACGTACCCACCAAAGTTTTAGCTTTGAAATCCTGCATTGCGACTTATTTTATTAAACTGATGCATTATTTTATATCTAATATCAATGCATTATATATTTACAATTGTAAGTGATGTTTAAAAATGTATACGTTTTTCGTTTCAAAGGCTTAAAATGCATGAAAAAGAAAAAAATATCTTCAAAGAGTAAGTAGCCCGTAACAAAATCACTCTTTCACCAACAATCTTAAGCAGGTTTATTTAACTTGTGTTCTGCTGCTTTTCACATTCTTTGATTCAAATTAGTTATCAACAAGTTTTATAATATTTTTAAACTTCTCGTTGAAATATTTGTGGCTACGCGTGCCACAAACTCATCCACATTTTTAATAATAATAATAATAATAATAATAATAATAATAATAATAATAATAATAATAATAATAATAATAAATTTTTACATAAGTTATCAAATACAGCAGCTGTAGCCGAATGAGCAAAGACTTAAACTTACATTATTTGCATTGCAGTATTTCAAGGATGGATGAAAAACGGTAGCGAAGTGAAGAAAAATGATATTGTCGAGTGGTTGACTGTGAAGCAAAACATGAATATTGTGGAGATTGTCAATTGCATTGAATTTATTGAAAATACTTCACTTATTACATACTTCATTTATAATGTCGATTCTATTTAATGCGGTGGCTCACATATTTGTCCTAATCGAGCTTTTGCGCTCTTCAAGCAACTCATATCTGAAGTATCTCTAAAGCATCCTAAGAATATGCTTTAATTCAGGCTAGAAAGGCGTAAACGCTTCGTCTCTGAAGAAAATTAGTGGATATACAGATTGGCACAGTCTATCTCGTACTAGTTAGTTTTCTTATTTCTCTCATTTGAGTTGGCAATTTGGTTTTGCCTCACTCTCTTCCCAGCAGCTGTCTGTTGCTGTTCAAAGTATATTTTACACATTTTCTCAATTTATTTCTCGGTCTCTTAATGGTAGAACTGAAATATGACTTTAAGAAAACAGAAGAGTTATACAAGTATTACAAGTTATATTTAAGTAATACAGAGGAGTAAAATCTCATCCTACATGAAAATATGGAGCCGTTTTTGAGAAAATGTTTGAACTTTTCTGAACGTGCTTAAATTTGATCTCATTTTCGCAGAAAGCTATTGAGTTTTCGAGAAAATTTATTAGAAAACTCGTGAAGTTCTACTTATAAATGCATATATTATACAAGTTGCTGTTAATGCAAATATTAATTATGTGAGATATTTTAAAATATATAATTTTTGAAAAAACAGTGTGCAGAAAAATGACGTTTGTCATCTTATACAATGGATTTAGCATCATCATTAGTAAAAATGTGAAGAAAAAATAGGAGATTTTTTTGAGAAAATAGCGTTGAAATGTTTCGAAAAAATTTGAGACCTTTTTTTTTAATAAAAGTTCTAATACTTCTTTTTATATACAGTCATAATTCTCTCTCTCTCTCTCTCTCTCTCTCTCTCTCTATATATATATATATATATATATATATATATATATATATATATATATATATATATAAAAGAAAGTCGTGTTAGTTACACTATTTATAACTCAAGAACGGCTGTACCGATTTGGCTGAAAATTGGTGAGCAGGAAGCTTAGAGCCAGGAGACGGACATGGGATACTGTTTATCCCGTTCGACAGCGTTCTTGTGTGAGAACGCACGTTTTTGCACGTTTTCGCGTGATTTCGCATGTTAGCGGTCATTGTTGCCTGTTGTAACCCATTGTTGTAACGCCGCACTGATAACAGAAGGCGATAATGATAGCCGCCTTTCGTTCGCCGTTATATCTATATATAGTCGTGTTAGGTACACTATTTATAACTCAAGAACGGCTGTACCGATTTGGTGAGCAGGAAGCTTAGAGCCAGGAGACGGACAAAGGATACTGTTTATCCCGTTCGACAGCGTTCCTGTGTGAGAACGCACGTTTTTGCACGTTTTCACGTGATGTCGCATGTTTTCGCGTGATTTCGCACGTTTTCGCGTGATTTCGCGGGTTTTCGTATGATTGGGCGGAACGGAGTTCTCTGTTAAGGCGGAACAGAGTTCGCCGGGTCAGCTAGTCTATATATATAAAAGAAAGTCGTGTTAGTTACACTATTTATAACTCAAGAACGGCTGTACCGATTTGGCTGAAAATTGGTGAGCAGGAAGCTTAGAGCCAGGAGACGGACATAGGATACTGTTTATCCCGTTCGACAGCGTTCCTGTGTGAGAACGCACGTTTTTGCACGTTTTCGCACGTTTTCGCGTGATTTCGCATGTTAGCGGTCATTGTTGCCTGTTGTAACCATTGTTGTAACGCCGCACTGATAACAGAAGGCGATAATGATAGCCGCCTTTCGTTCGCCGTTATATCTATATATAGTCGTGGTAGTTACACTATTTATAACTCAAGAACGGCTGTACCGATTTGGTGAGCAGGAAGCTTAGAGCCAGGAGACGGACATAGGATACTGTTTATCCCGTTCGACAGCGTGCCTGTGTGAGAACGCACGATTTTGCACGTACGCAGTGCAACAAGGATAGTACAGTTTCTCACAGTGAGTGCGACGCGAGGAAAACGTGGGACCGGCTGTTAAGGTGGAACAGAGTTCACCGGGTCAGCTAGTATTTATTAAAACAAACTTCATTATTATATTACAAGTAGTATTTTGTACAAGATTGGCGTGGCAACATTTCAGAGGTCAAATTGTGCCTCCATCATCAGGCCTCTAACAATTTGTCATTTTGATACATGTCTTAATGTGGTGTGCCGAAGGACCGTCTAGACCGCCAATGAACGACGACCTTGCTTGTTGACGATTGACACCCATAATAAGAAACGTTACATTTACATTATTGTAATCCAGTTTTTAATGTTTTTTAACATTGTTCATATTGCTCGAAAATAACTATTTTTAAATGTATATAACTAATGAATATGAATAAAACTAATTGTGAGGAATAAATTTCATTTGAAAAAAAAATACTTTCGACAACATTGTAGTTAGAGAAAGACGCTGATAAATACAAACTTCTGTAATTTACGAAACTTAAGAGTTAACCGTGAAAATCGAACTTATACCACCTTTGTAAGCGTATTTCACTCTAGACTTACAAAAAAATTAAGAAATAATTGTAGCCATTTTTCATAAAACTTTTAAAATGTTCCATGGCTTCATGTAATGTACTCCAAAAATGTTTTTTTTAGTCCCATTGATTAGAGTCGGAACAGATCGACAGGGAAACATTAATTTTTGGGAAAAAAAAACTACAAATAATTTAGGCGCTGGTGTTGTTCACAGACGGTTAGAGACACGGATGAACGGACGGACGTTTTGAAACTAGAGAGGCTACAACTGCACATTCATTCTCGATTTATTTCTAAATTTTCAATGTTAAAACTCAGAGAGTTCAACGACAACGAGACTTGCATTATTTCTTTAAGCGTTTCTAGTTATAGCAATGGAAAAAATGAGAAAAAAATTGTAAAATTTTTGAGAAAATACTTTTATGTATAAATTTCAAACACAATTTTCTCGAAAACTTATCTCTTCTTAAATTGTAGATGATATTTTTAAAGAGCTGATTTTTTAGAAAACAGTTTATATATATATATATATATATATATATATATATATAAACAACAACCCCCAACACACTTCTTCAATGTTGTTGTTAATTATAAAATAATAATTATATACCATGAATCCTGAGGAATATTACAAATATCTTGGATATTTACAAAGATCTAATGTTGACCAAAAAATTACAAAATCTAACATTAACCAGGAATTTAATACTCGTCTGAGTAAAATTCTGAAAACTAAACTCAGTGCTGGCAGGAAAATTAAGGATATAAATACCTATGTAATTCCAGTGCTGACCTACAGCTTTGTTATTGTCAGATGGGCACAAACCGAACTAGATGCATTTACTACCAACTGCAGAGTACTTTGCACCAGAGTTTGATGTCACCACACTAAAAGCGCAGTTGAGAGATTCCACCTACCTAGGTCTTTGGGAGGAAGAGGTGTCATAGATATTGTGAATCTCCATCACCAACAAGTGGAGAGACTGCGTCAGTACTTCCACGAAAAAGCTAATGGAAGTAAGATACATCGGATTGTAACATACATTGACCGGAAAATTACATCATTGAATTTGTCTGATGAAAAAATGAATCTACAAAAGCAAATACAGACCAATGAAATGAAAATCAGCAACTGGAAAGAGAAGCAACTTCATGGACGCTACCCATACCAGATAGAGGGAGAACTGATGGACCGTAAGTCGTCAATTAAATGGCTGTACATGGGAGAACTTTTTGCTGAAACAGAGGGTTTCATGGTAGCTATTCAGGACCAAGTAGTATCAACTGAAAGCTACCGTAAATTTATTCTGAAAGACACTAACGTTCGTGATGACAAATGTCGGCTATGTGGAGAACAAAGATGAAATATAGACCACATTATCAGTGGATGCAGCTCTCTAGCATTCTCAGAATTTACAAAACGACATGACGTTTGTAAAGTGGTTTATCAGCAACTATGCCACAATATTAAACTTTTGACGGGTAACCGAACACCATACTATAAGTACACACCCGAACCAGCCATTGACACAAATAATCACAAAATGTACTGGAACAGGTTCATAATAACAGATGTCAGTATCATCTAATAAATCGGACATTGTATGGCATGACAAGAAAAACAAAAAGGTGTATCTGATTGATGTCGCGGTCTCGCTAGCTCACAACATCCCAAAGAAAAGAAGTGAAAAACTTCTAAAATATCAACCTCTGGCAAATGAGATAAAGGAAATGTGGAGCGACGTGGAAATGGTGTTGATTGTACTTCGGGGGTCGAACTCTCGATATCCTGTATGGTCCTTCATACAATGCGAAGAATTTTGAAATTTGTTTTGCCTGCACATCTGACGGTTTTGGTAGACGTAGCATAACTCTTTGCCCTTCAATAAACATGTATGGAGCATATTTAGTCTGGTCCAACCGCTTTCTTGCTTTACGATGTAACTGTCGCGCAATCTCTTCATCCGTGGCTTCGGTAACGGTGATCTCGGGTCTTCGCAGATGTTCTAACACATGCGGCATTCTCCTTTTGAAGTGGGTCTCGTATGGGGTCATGTTAATAGTGTCATGATGTACCGCATTAAGCCACTGGTTGATAAAAGGCACCAGTAAATACCAGTCGGTATGTCGCTGACGACAATATACTCGAAACAGCCTGGATAGTTCTCGCATTACCCTCTCAGATGGATTTGACTGAGGATGTCGAATACTAGATAAGATATGGGTAATATTCTTCTCTTCCATGGCTTGGATCCAATAATCGCTGGTAAATTGCGGTCCATGATCCGACAACAATTTTTCAAAATCCCCTGCGGTTCTAAGGAACTTGTCCAGTTGATGTAAGCAATTTTTTGCGTTTGGTTTGTTGATACAGTAAACTTGGGTGAACTTAGAAAAGACGTCAATACATACGAAAATGTGTTTGTAACCATACTTGGTTTTGGGAAGAGGTACATAAAGGTCTATTGCTACTAGTTCATTCGTTTTGGATGGTAAAATTGCTGCACGAGCTCCGGCAAAATAGCGATTAGGATATTTGGTGCACTGACAGGTGACGCAAACCGCAATAGTTCTTCTAACTTGTTTTTTGCGTCTCTTCCAGTGGGCGATTTCCGAAATAGCTTTATCAATTTTATCCGCTCCAAAGTGCCCAAGTTTCGTGTGAACAAGCCATATAATTCCGTACGTCAGAGTTTTGGGCATCCAGATTCTGTACGTTGATGGTTCCGATCTTGTCTTGACGAGAACGACGTCTTCTACTAACTTCCATCTATCGCCTTCTCTCGTCCAACGGATCCCATCAGCATCTTCAGGGTCGAAATTCAGGGATTTCAACAAAGATGAGACCTGCATTATTTTCTTATGCAGTCTTTTACGCTATCCAAGGGAAAAATTTAATAAAAAAATGTGGTATCATTTTGAGGGAATTTTGAGAGTGTGGTTGATGCTTCATATGAAGTACCTAAAAATCAAAATAACCGTTTCAAACTCAAAAGGCGCCACTTTATTTACATCGATCGGTGAATATCGATTTTGGAGAAAATCGACTAAACAGTTTTGGCGTTAGCTCTTTCCATTTATTCATATTATCATTTATCCATTTATTCATAATAAGTCTCATTAAAATTTAAACCCGTCTCTAGGATGGCTCATTGGCAGTGAATACTAGGTTTGAGTGGATGGTTCCGGGTTCAATTCCGGTCGAGGCAAAAATTGAGCGGTAGCTTTCAGTAAAAATCGTCATGTTTTGGTTTATGCGTGACGAAAAAAGCTCAGGGAAGCGGATCTAGCTAGTTACGGGGAATGGGATACGTAATATTCGCCACATGTTTCTCTTATCCCAAGCATGGAGATTTAAGTAGTCCCAAGCGTGGGGGACACCGTCAGTTGGCCGGCAAGGACCGACTATTGACCGAAAATGCCAAATATATACATAAAAAATAGAAACTCCATTACTCTTAAAGAAATTTGCAATGATAATGAAAAAGAGTAATCTCTCCACAATTCGGGTAAACTCTGCCAAATCAAATTTAAATCCGTTGCAAGTAATAGAGCACCCTCTTTCATCTCTCGGATTACTGCTACGAGATTACGGTCTACTACTACGGATTACTACTACGAGAGTACGATGTACGGGCTACTCACTACATCTGTCCAGCACCAAGAAGAGGGTCTCCTACCACCTCCTCCAGCGTGACTTCCAGAACACAAGGGGTGAATGTTGCTAAGGCCCTTATTGCATACGGGGCTGTCAATCACTCTTTTCCAGTGCCAAGGATTTTGAGAGGTCTGAGACTTAGTAACAATTTCCTCGAAAATATTATATTTTAATATCAGATGAATTGATTAGTTGGTGCATTCGTGCGCGTCATCTATGGTCATTTATTTTGTAGATGTAGTGCATATTATATCCAGAGAGGTAGTGGTGATCTTCTCTCTCTGGAACGTGAATACGTCAGTGACCTACAAGAGGGCTTGCGGGGTTTACCCTTCACGTATCTCTTTCTTAAACAAACAATTTTTAAACAATAGGGAGAGGTGTCTCAGTAACTGATGTCACTGCAGTGCCTCTGACCGGGGGGCCTTAGGTTCGAGTCCCGACGGCGGCAGGATTTTCGACATTAGCTTATCAGCTAGGTCGAATTCAGCCGCTGTCTGGAGGAGAATTCTAGTGACCGGCTGCTCTGATCGGTAGTTTTTCGTGCTTTCTCCGAGCAACACAAGGAACAGATACCCTAACAAACGGGTCACGGACCGCGCGCGATCTTTCCTTCCACTTCATTGTCCTACCCTCTCTGCTTACAAACACACTTACACTAACCACACTAAGACGTATGCCGGGAGACACTTCGGGAGTTTACAGCTTTTCCCGATTAGGGCAGTGCACCGCTGGTGGGAGATACCTAAGGAAAACCCCGCTAGCCGACGGTAGGTCAGCGCTGGATCTCATCATCCAGTGGGGGAAAAATACCACCACCTCCAGAGGAAAGAACATGCACTACACGTACGGGACTTGTGACCTCGGTAGTTGACGCGTGCGGAATCACTAACAACCAACCAACTAATTCGTCAATTCTTCGTTTTTCCTTTAATTATTTTGGAGTTTATAATGGGGTTCGCTGATGAACCCCCTCCCCTTATTGGTGTCCCCCGGGAACCGAAATGGCAGGGTATGCGACTGTTAATGCTCGCCACTATCGATTTTGATCGTCATGAATTTATGGCAATCAATACTATTAACCCTTATCTAGAACTCTCTATACCACCTGCCGATACTTTAAGACCAATAACATCATAGTCCTGATCTCAACATGGCACCAGCTCCGCCGCCGTCCCCGCTACAATCTTCGTCGCCACCCACATCATCGTCCTAGGTTCCAGTCTGTGGCAGGATTTTTGGCACTGGCTGGATAGCTAGAGTCAAGTCGCTGTCTGGAGGAGAATTCTATCGGTCGGCTGCTCTGTTCGATAGGTTTCCGTGTTTCTTCTGATTAACACCAGGCGAATACCGGAGCAGTACCCTAAGAAATGGGCTACGGACCTCGCGCGATCCTACCTCTTCCTTGTCGTATCCTCACCCCTTACACACACACGCACGCACACACACACACACACACACACACACACACAAACCTGCACTACACTACCACACATACCGGGAGGCTGGTCGGGAGCTTAGAGCTGGAGCGGTGCCCCATTGGTGGGAGATACCTGATTCAGGAAAAAGCCTCGCTACTCGCGGTAGGTCGGCAAAGGACCCCATTATCCAGCAGGGGATGATGAATGCTGCTTCCTGAGCAAAAACAAGCCTTACTCTACAGGACTAATGACCTTACAAATAGATGCGCCCGGAATCACCAATCAATGAACCCACCACACCCCGCCCCGTCTCCACCCCGCCCTGCCCCCTCCAACCGCCACCGCCACCGTCACCGTCACCATCACCACCACCACCACCGCCACCGGCCAGAGCCGCCGCCTCCCCCTGCCGTCTCCCTCGCCACCACCCTCTCCGATAGGCCGCGCCTGCTCCTCAGATGCCGCGGGGTCAACGCCCTCTGTGGGAGTGATCGGGCGACGCTCATCTCCCACAATCTCGCAACCCACTGTTTCTTCCCTCCCTGCCGCCGCGCCGGGATTTGTTCTGCACTAGATTACGCTCCGCTGCCGCCTGTTTTGCCGGCCCGCCCTGACGTCACGCGGTCCGGTGCGCACCGCTGGTATTGGCCAAGCATGGCGAGGTTTTGTGGCCGAGTTTGAACAGCGGACCGGGAATAATGCTCTGGATGCCAAAGCCCCTCTTGGGTTTCTATGCTTGGCGGTTCGATGGGTCACTTTGAGAAGCGATAGAAGGAACAGTTACGTAACATTAGAATAAATAAATGCACTTAGTTGTCGTTATTGCTGTAACGTGGGATATTTCTGATAAAAGTTCAAATTCAAAGAAAATGTTCGCAAATATTCATACATACTACTCGGTAGCGTTTTGCTAATAGAAGTGGGGAAAAATGTGCGTTTTTACGTTAATATTAATTTTAATAATGGTATTTAATGTATTATTTATCATTTGGACTTATAATTCTAATCAACTTGTAACAAGTATTGTACCTCAACTGCTAGATAAATGACCCCCAGCTCCATAAGGTTTTTCGTCCAGTTTCCGTGATCCTTGAGCAAATGCTGAGATGGCTCTTTGTTTTGCTTGTGGACATTAATGCATCTTCACTATCTGTGCACTTCTTCTAGAGTTCAGTGGGAAATATATTTATTCAAATTATGGTTCTCGATGTTGTTGCGGCGGGAAGTATATTCCTTCTACAAAGGACATGATGAGGGATAAGAGTCCAAATCTATAGCTGGTTTGCCCCTTGAATATATATTTTATTACATCGGAGAGAATATTTTATCAATTTTTGCCAGAAATGTTCATCACTTTCTTTATTCTTAATATACTTCCTCTGAAGCACGTTACATACAGTTTTTAACTCTTTTTAACGTAAAATAAATAAATAAACCGTATTAAATAATGTTTCTATCAAATAAGATAGAAACGATATATACTATAGATAGATAGATAGATAGATAGATAGATAGATAGATAGATAGATAGATAGATAGATAGATAGATAGATAGATAGATAGATAGATAGATAGATAGATAGATAGATAGATATATAGATAGATAGATAGATACGAAAATCATATTCCAATTAAATATTTAGGACTCTATTTCGACCGTCGATTAATCTGGTAAACACATATTCCAAATATTGCGAATAAAACTTATCAAAAAATATCAAAATTATACCCCTTAACAAATAATTTTCAAAATTACAAATTGATTGTGATAATCAATATTCACGGCAAATATAAGACCATCACTTACACATGCATGACCAATTTGGTGTAATGCATCTGGGGCAAACATGAAGAAAATACAAACTATTCAAAATATATTTTTACTAGAATTCTAAAAGCTGAATTGTTCATATCTAACAAATAGATATATAAAGAATTACCAATAGAACTAATTACGACATTTATCATTAATTGATATTCTCATGTCTTCAACTCATTAACAAATTGTCTCGTTTATAAACAATTTGATCTGGGAAATAACTATCATATAAAACGAATTCGTTCCTGCTTCCCCAAAAATATATTTCATCCTACGTAAATACTTTTCTACATTAATACTAAATAATACTTTCTCTTGAAACTCTAAATTTATAATAGAAATTACTAAATACTTATTAAAATCAAATTTTACTCGAATGTATTATTAAAATCAAATCATAATTACCAATAATTATGATATGAATTCTGGCATCTCCAAAACGTTCTCTATAATTTTATTCAACGTCCTGAAAAAATGTATAAAATTGAACGAAACGGCGGATTTTTGGCCTATTACAGGGTTCTGATAACGAAATGTGGATAATTCCATTTTCTAAATTGAGAAAAAATCTAACTCGTGGTATAGCTAGAATCCATGTTTTGTGGGTCCTTGATATCGAAAATTCGAATGACGGCCAAACGTCTGTTCGTCCGTCCGTCCGTCCGTCCGTCCGTCCGTCCGTTCGTCTTCTGTCTGTGAACTATAACGGCTAAACCGTTCAGCCGATTTTCGAATTAGGGACTTCCAAAATTATCAAAAAACTGATCCATCGTTTTTTATTAAATTATGTTGTTGAGTAGTGTGAAGGACCTTTAAGAGACTGGTGTAGGTCTCATTTTCGTTGAAAACTCTGATTATTCGAAAATTGCAAAAATTCAAAATATTTGACGTCTTCCTACAACTACAATTATAAAAGTAGAGCTTTTTCCCTCATTGAAATCTGTTTCTTAACGACAGATTTTGAAATAGGTTCATGTACAATTTTTCGAATGTTTTAGTACTTTTCGTGTAATTTTGCGTACGGACGAGACAGTACGTGCTGTTTTAACACCACTAGTTTCATCCTTACTATGCTTTCTCTTCATTGTGTGTGCAGTATACGAGAAATTAAAATCGTGAACTTGTAATAAGAACTTGTTTCATATTATATTAAGTTCTTTTAATTTATCGAAATAAAATATTTTAAGTTGATCTAAATTTTCTTTTTTTTTTAATTTTAATTACGTGAGCAAACTTACATGATCGACTTAATGTAATGTTTTATTAGAAATGTGTTATCTTAATAAATTAAGTTGGAATTAATGTATTGATTCACAATGCCAGAATTCTTTCATATATTAGTTAATGCGAATGATTTGGCAAAGGGCACAACTAGTTCGCTAGAAGTCGACCCATCTCTCTAGCTAGTGTTGCAAATCCGCCAGCATAGAGACTAGAACCCTAGATCTTACCGGTCAGCGACGCTGCAGAGTCTATGATGTTGGCGCTGGGCTATTGCAACCGGGTTAAGGCACGTAGAGAATTGTTTCCTAATCCTGCAGGTTAGCTCATTTTGGTCGCACGGGCGGCTGTTCCGGTGGGGCGCTCGCAGACGACCGCGACGAAGCGCCTGCGGTGGACGGGCGAGCGGAGCGGAGCGGGGAGGGAGCGGGGAGAGCGGGGGATGGAGTGGAGCGGGGTGAGGTGGGCGAGTGGCCACGCCCGACGGCCGCGGGAGAAATCCGCGACGGCGGCGGCAGCGACGGCGGCGGCGGCGGCGGCGGCGGCGGCGGCGGTGTCGGTGGGGGCGGCGGCGGCGGGCGATGGTGGGCGACGCGAGCAGGACACTGCCGCTAAATATACCCCCTTGAGCAACGCGTGTGACGCTAGTTTCTCGCCCATGTCATAACCTCTGGAGGGACCCGTGCGATAGCGGTCAGCGCTCGCCGTCCACCTCTCGGTACCGGGGGTCGAAACCAGGTCGAACTTTGTGGGACCCTTGGATGACGAAGTGGGTTTTCTCGCTTCCTCTGTCTCTCATTCCACCGTCGCTCCATCCTTTGTGTTAGTTAGGCTAGGTCGAGTTCAGCCGCTGTGGGGAGGATAAATATAGCGGACAGCAGCTGATAGGTAGTTTTCGTGGTTTCTCCGATCAATACCAAACGAATGCCGGAGCAGTACCCTGATAAATAGGCCACGGACCACGTGCGAACTTTTCTTCCCCTTTCTTGTCCTATCCTCACCCCTTACGTACACATACTTACATTTACGTGCACTACACTACCAGTCACAGATGTTGGGAGGCCGGTCGGGAAATTATAGCATATCCCGGCTGGAGCGGTGCCCCGCTCGTTAGATATACCTGGTTGAGGTACTCCTCTGGCCGATGTGTAGGTCGGTGCCGCTTTTCGCCACTAAGCGGGCGCTGATCACCGCCACATCCCGACGAAAGAGAAATGCACTACACTTACGGAACTAATCACTATATCAGTTGACACACCTGGAAATACGACATACTAATCAACCGTTTCCTCTGCCTCTCATTCCATCATTGTTCCATCGTTCGTATTCTGTCTTACTCGTCATCTATCTATAAAACCATTTACTCAGGTATTGCATAAAAGTGTCAGGAACGGAGGGTTGTTGTAAAGGTTAACATTAACTCTCCCAGTGGCGCCCTGTGAGCTAGGAGATAGCCGGTGACGTGGCTGGAAAATATTCTTCCCCAGACAATACAAGGAATGTCACCCTCTTTATTAAAGAAAGAAAGTGAGAAAGAAGAAGAAGAAATTTCGAATGTTAGGGGGAATGGTCTATTTTAACCCTCAACTGGCGTCGTTATGCCATTTTTACCCCACTCGAATTTCGGAATTGAATACCCTGCCAATTTTTTTAATGATAACATTGGTATTCCTTCAAATAATGTGCTTATCTTTTGATTTGAGAAGTACTGTTGAATTTCGTGCAGTTGTTTTGCAGTGGCATGAGTGAAAATTTTGTTAGGATTACAGCGGCACCACTATTTCGGTTCCGCAACTGTCTAAGCAAATGGCGTAGACTGTGATAATATAAATAAAAAAAGGACATATTTATAAATAATGTCACGTCGCAACAATGTAATGCTTCATAAATAAAAGAATTTCCGTGATAATAAATTAATTTTCCATATTAGGAATGAGACAATCGAATGTTCTCACAAACATGACGAACGATTATTGATAAATGTTAAAATAAGAAATCAAGTGATTAGAAAAAGTGTTACAAACATGATAAATATTTTAGAATACATTTAGAAATTTATGTTAACGTTCAAAGGCTATTAAAGACAATATAATAAAAAAAGATGTAATAAACAGCAGCATTGATAGAGAGGAGTTGTCTTTTGTTTTAAACTTCGGGGTATGGTAGAATCAAAAAATTGAGGAGATGTGACAGAGGTTCCGTGGGGAACGCATCGTGTGGTTATGAAACGGACGAATTCTTATGGGATGATCTTGAGTTGCCGTAGTGGACACATCGCGTGTTAGTTTCGAAATTTCGAAATTTTTTGAAGTTAACTTTTAAAAGGCATGATTTTTGTTGTTGTTGTTGTAATGTTGTGATATGAACAGCAGTGGCAGGCAATCGTCGAGCAGCAAAAAAGGGAAGTTTAAAAACATATTTTATTTCTATCATCAAAAATTATAACAAAGCCAAGATTGTTAGTTTCTAAGACCTTGGAGAAAAGACATGACCATTCATTTGTTTTTAAATTATTCAAATTGGTGAAGTGCACTCATGTGAATGTTGGCAATAAATAATTGTGTGAATATTAAATATAAAATTATCGTAAATATTAGATTGTAGATAATTTTTTTCAAAGGGTATCTTACGTGTTTGTTCTTTTTTGAGTCATGTATGCACATGTTTTGATGTCACAAGCGAGGTAGAATTCGCTGAATATTTGTCAATGAACACTGAAGAAACAAAGCCGGTAATTTTATACGGTTTTATGACAGAAATTTCATGAAGTTGTTGTTGTTATTATTATTATTATTATTATTATTATTATTATTATTACTATTATTATTATTATTATTATTATTATTAGATAGCCACAACCTGAATGATAGGGAATAAATAAAGATATACATCTTCTTGAAGTAATTATTTTCGACTTCCCGTATAGGATCGATTTCGCAAATTAACGATATATACATTTGTCGGAATGATGTATCACAACCCGTACAGTAAATTATATTTTTAAAGAAGACAGTAAAAGTGTTGATGAACCTAATGATTTCTACGTAATTTAAATATCTCTCCTTCCAAAATAATGTTGTGCTAGCTTAATTAATTGGGGTTTGAAGTTAATTATTGTTGCTACTTACTCTGCAAACAATCATTCAATCTGCCATCCATACGGAGTGGCGAGGAATCTGAAAATCTTATTAAAATGCTGGATTCGTCGTAACGAACAATGATAATCAACTTTCTTTCAACTTAACAAATTAGAATTTATTATAATGGTAATAAAAAACGAATCAGTCTTTGGTCATGACCAGTTTTCTCTATATTACAATAGTTATAAAACCTTGTTATTCATTCGTGGGTCTTTGCGCGCTCTTCACTTCTTCGTTCGAT
Source organism: Teleogryllus occipitalis (assembly GCA_011170035.1). Lineage (NCBI taxonomy): Eukaryota > Metazoa > Arthropoda > Insecta > Orthoptera > Gryllidae > Teleogryllus > Teleogryllus occipitalis. Next base: position 24,596 of record BLKR01002785.1, read on the forward strand.
GGCGCCCCGTAGAACCTTCTCGGTCGACGCAGCAGAATCTTGCCTCTGGATAAAGTCCTCGTCTAAGGTCCGTGATCTGGTTCCAAATTCTCCCGGCGATACTATTATAATCCGTGACTTCCCTCACTAGCGTCTCGGGTGGACACCTACACACGTATTTTACTTCTTAAGGTATAAAACTCGGAAGCATCCGAAGTTTATACCTTTTTCTTTTGTCTCTCAAAACAATGCTTATTCCACCTCTGTCATTCATCACAATCAACATCGCCTCTTCCTGCTGTCATTTCAACCTAACGAAAATGATCCTTAACGCCGGTTGCTTATTTGTCACATTGCGACCTCCTCGCGATCGTCTATTGATATCCCTATATTCTATGTCATTGTTCATTTCGGTATATCACTATATATATTCTAACACACCCACCTTTACCTTCCACTCGTGGTGAGAGCGTGATAGTATGAATGCTCGTGAAGCGAGCTTAAAATTTTCAGGAAGCAGGATCTTTTGGGTATGAGAAAGATCTGAACCCTTGACACAATGAATAAGATAAAATACGAATAAATGAGCATATATTCAATAAAAAAATCACAGTGACACAATTATATAACAGGGTTATGCACTTTAAATAGTTGGTCACTGAAATAAAGCAGAAAACAAGCCAAAACAAAAAAAAATGGCGACACCTCGACTGCCTGAACACACTTTCACCAATTACAATTTACAATTTGCTCATTCCTTTCTCTGAATTTTCATCTACCAAATTATTTTACTCTTTTAACCTCTAATTTTTCCGTGCAAGGCTTTTAAAATTAATTTTACACTTGTTTTAAGGAATCCCGTTCACAGGTGCTAGCCTTGGGCTTCGCACTCACTATAACACTGACCTTTAAAGAGAAAAAAACAATAAAACGTAATATACACGTTACTTAAATATGACCCCTTTACATATCACAGAAAGCAATTACTTTTAACACAATATAATAAACTGACTTTTCCAGATAATATCAACTGTACAACATGTGAAAATCATGAATTATTTAAGTAAAATTGTTCAAGGTATGGCCTCTTTGAATGAATCTAATGACACGTGCAGTAAATGAACTTGAAACTGCCACTCACATCGTTCGGAATTCTTCTCTCACCTATTCTGGACTTTTCACCCACTTTTAACACGAATTGTCGTGTATTTACTGCTATTCTCTTTCCACAACTGATCGCCGCATAAAAGTTGCCAGTTCCTTTAATTCAAAAGCTCCGCATCGCTCGCCTGTAGGGGATTCCCGCACCTTGGGGATTTTCTGCCGCTCGCAGCCCCGCGTCGCCACTCTTCTCCGCTTGCTGTCCCACGACGTTACAAGTTTCCTTCTCTCGAACTCCGGACTCCGGACGCCGCCACGCCTCCAATTTCCACACCCTTCTCCCGTTCTCCAGACTCGTACGATTCTCGTTCCCGTCCAAATCTTTCTCAACTACGCTTCGCTCTTCCTGGGGTCGTCCTTCTTCTTCTGCCGCGCCTCGTACAATTTTGTTCGCGCTTCCAGCCGCGAATAATTAATGTTGCTGAAGGTATGCTTTAAATGCTCGGCCTACCTACCACACTATGGGCATGTGTGGTCTCAGCGTGCAACATGAGATGCTGGATTTAGTTAATGTCCTTGTGCGCGAATTTTACAAATTTGAAATTATTTCGGAGCCAAACAGACACTTCGCTTGCTCTCTCAAATATTGTGAATGCGAAGAATGCTTGTGCACTCCACTTCTTAATTACCTCACTTTCGGAGATACGCTTCTCAAGCTAACTTTTAACCACTAAGTTAAAATAAACTCCTATGCTATCAAGTTACAATCGCCGTCGCTGCTGCAGTCAAAAAGAGCTCAGTCTAGTCGCAGTCGCTGCTGCAATCATAGAGGGGTCCTCCGAGGCGCGCCGCGATACTTATGGTACTCGCGCCTGGGGAAATTTTGGAGGGGTGAATATTCTCCTCTTTTCATGACCCCCCGGAAAAACATTATTCGCTGGTTCGAAACAGAGTTCGAAAAGCTGTGGGTAGATGGCGCGTTTACAAGCCATCATTCCGCCGCGTACGCAACTTCTCTCTGTTCGTGGGCTTCTTTTCGTAGCTGATGGTGGCGTTATGGGGTTGTCTAATCCCATGACGTCACAATATATATATTCCTTTATGCCATGGTTTTTAACCATGGCAGTAAGGAATCTCTTTCTCTACTGTGCAATTTAGTCTTTGAAATAACAATCCAAAGGTTCGTCTCTCTGAAAAACATAATTTCAGCTACTTTACCATGATTTACAATTTTTTATCCTTGCTGTAAATTTCTGATTCACAAAACAAAATAACAATAAATTTCGTCATTGGACGCAAAACACAAATATTTTAGCTATCAATTTCTCTCATGTCCACCGTATTTACAACCCAGACTTTCTTTGATTATTACATTCACACAAGGTCATGTTTGCTTTTGTTTGGTATTGTTGTCTGTGCGTTCGTTGTTTCCTTAAATCTGCCTTAACTTATAAAACTAATGACATTACTTGATCTTCATTCATGTTAGAATGATATCAATCAGTTTCTCACTTCCATTTTTGATTTCCCTGTGTATTTGAACGATATACAATTCACATACAATCAATAATCCCTATCTCAATCAGATTTTTCGTGGAGTTTCCCTAACTCTTTGAGCAAATGCTGACGTGGCCCCTTGATTTGCTTCTGAACATAAATGTAACTTCATTATCTGTGCACGTCTTCCAGAATTCATTGGGAAATATAGTTATTCAAAATATCGTTCGCCATGTGGTACGGCAGGAAGTTCCTTGACAATGGTCATGATGAGGGATAAGAGCCCAAAGTTATTGCTGATTTGCCCCTGAAAATTGACTTTATTACATCGTAACAAATATTTTGTTAACAATCTTAACAAAAAACGTTCATTTCTTTATGTATTCAAAATGCAAGTAGTATATGGCTTAGGGTAGGGATCACAGAATTACGAAAACTGCACAGAATTCACTTCTCCCCGTAGCACGTCATACACTTTTTAAACTGTTTTTGACGTAACATAAATAAAAATAATAAAAAGGATTTTCGTTGTTTACCTCCGGCCATTGGCGATGTCATCCCATGAGTCGCCAAATCCCGTTTAATCAGATTTTTTCATCAATTTTTTAAACTTTTAAAACAATTTTCAGAATTAACCCGCATACTAACAAGTTACATGAGTTCGCAGCTCCCCGCGTTCTACCTTGTTTACCGCGTGAAAACGTACTCTACAAAATCACACCGTTTTCTGTGCGTTCTACCTCGTTTCAATGCATTTGGCCTCCACCAAAATTGTTCTGTTCTATTACCGCGCCACAACACGTCTGCTCTCCACCAAAGCCTACGCTGTTCTGTGTTGGAACAAATTATAATCCTTGTCTTCCAATATGCGCTGTATCATCTCAAACGTGTTTATTGTTGGTCAGTTCTGCGCATTTCTCTCATTGTCTAATGTCCATGTTCCTCCCAATCGACCAACCACCAATTTGCATATCACTCTTTTGACTCTTTGGTATTCGGTTCCTTATAATTCTTTCATTCTAATTTATTATTCACGGAAATTTCTCACGTGGCCAGCACTACATTACTACTAAAATTAACACAATTCTCCTCTGTTTTATTATCATTCTTTTTTCCAATTTTCATTATTTTATTTACTTCCTATATTATCATTATATTTATTTGCTTTCTTTGCCATTTAGATCGCTGACAACACCAGATATGGGTCCTTCGCCTCCCTTTAATTCGGCTGTTTTCTGACCAAAGGAAGGAAGTTTTGAGGAGGAAAAATGTGACTAAACTGATGGATTGATGAAAAATCGTAAAGTATTATTAATAACCGTATCATCGGATCTCAATTCTTTCATTCTTCAAACTTGAGCGCATAATTTAGAAAAACGAAATAGAAGTGGATTTACCATTTCTGTTAAAAGAATCATTGATTATTTTAATACCATATTTTTTTAATATATTTTAGGTCGCTTTATAACTTTTGGTCAATAGCGACTTCAGAAAATCAACAAACAATCAATTTAGGCATATTTGACTTTACATTAACAAAGATCTATTTTAATATATTTACACAACATTGATTTAAACAAATACGCAAAAAATAGGTATATATTTATTCTTCCATAAACAAAATTTTGATTTAATCTCATCCTCAGATATTTTATTTAAACGTATCAAAAATGTTTATGCTTATATTTTGAATTATATATTTTAAAAAGTAATTCTTATTGAATTCCCCAGCTTCAAACGTTTTTTGGAAAGCAAGAACTACAAACTAGTTTTTTATATATCAGAGGTAGCTTCTTTACATTTTCATATCTTTAGAAGTCTTGATTGAGTCAAGACGGATCATTTGATTGAATCGTTCTGGACTGGTCATGTAAAATTCGAGATTTTTAACTTTTTTTCAATTAGACGCAAGAAATCATGAAACGAAGTTGCAGTAACGGTGCCAAGAATAGAAATGAAATTAACAGGGATATTTGAGTGGATACATACATATACGTATATAAACGGATACTTAATATACGTTTAATATCTGATAAATATGAATAAAATAGAGATTCTACTTATCTTTATATCTTTTACTTTACATGTCTTCAAGTATTCGAAGGTAGTTGGAGTTACCACCTTCTTATGTAAAAAGAAACGTTTCAGTTAATTTCATCCTACGGAATAAATGGAGCTGACTTGTTTGCGTGCGTGGAGCGGGTTGTCTTTGAATTAATTATTTTACTTGTTCTCGTTTGCCGTTTTAAGTTTTGCCCATGGACTCTTGGAGCAATATCCTTGGGACAGATAATAGTTGCAGACTAGGTGGGGGTGAGGACAGCTTCCAAGAACACCTAGCGCATTCCTCAGCCTCGCAATCAAGTCAGCTCCCAACTATACAATGTTTTGTTTTTTTTCATTTAAATTTATACACTAAGGTAAACAACGTTCCTGTTACCAAAGTTTTGCATATTTTGTGTTGTTTTTGTAAACTTTAATATAATCGCAAGAAATAATTAAAACAGGACTAGTATAATTGTGTAACAATTTATTACGAATATATAATTTTTTAACTTAATTATTTTGCGTAATGACCATAATTATCAGTGTTCTACGTGATACACTCCACTGCAAGAGAAATTTTGTTGGTTTCTCGTTAAAAGATTGATGAGTTTTGAAAGCTTTCCCCGGTCCTAATAAGTTCTCGAGCCGCATCATGTAATGGGCTCACTACCCGAGATTTTCACAGAGATTCTGAAGATATCGTTGCGAAACCTCTCACGTTCTTGATTCTTCAGCCATTATTCCAACTTCACTTTTCTGTGGAAATACGTATTATATTTTTCATAAACGTTTTGGAACACTTGTGAATGATGTCCATTTCGGTCATAAGTTTTAATTTATCTTATCATGGACAAGAATTCACCAAGGTGAATGCATTACGATAAAATGTATTTTTTAAAGAGCACATCTGTTCTCTAATCATATTTCGAAGCAAAATTTAGTGATAAAAAGTGTAAGTAAGAGCACTGGTGGCTCGTTGCTGTGAAGTAGAGCTAATAAAGGCGTAGATGCACTCGAATAATTCATTTTATTCATTTTCAATTATTCATGATGCATTTTATGTCCTCTACCGAATACGAGAGTTTATGGAACAGTTTAGTTATATTATTTCCATAGAGGCATATTCTTTTCGGTCCGAAACATTACTTTTATTGCTAAAAATCAAACATTTCCGACAAAACAATTTCTGTGGAGTGGGTGAGAACACGTTACACACCGTTTTTAACTGTTTTTGACGTAAAATAAATAAAAATAAAATAAAATAAAAACACAACCAAGGGAATTTTTTAAACTATAACTGACTGAAACTCAGGTTCTGGCTTTTTCCTGAATGTTTAACTTTTGTACCCGATATTTAGAGAGGTTCATTAGGGCAGCTATAACTTAAAACTTCCTTATCTTATTCTTTCCAACGTAAACATGGTGTTTCTAATAAAATATCGTATATAGAATTCATATTTAAAACACCAAAGAAATATTAAAAAAACCGACAGCACGACAGCAGCGGCGTGAAGTGCATGCTGTTATCGCGAGTGACGTGACGGCTATCATAGCAACGGCGAGGCAAGCCGCACCCTGGAGGTTGAGACGCGTTAAAAGGCGACCTACTTCACTTCAACAGCAGGCGTGATCGGCGGTGCAACATACTTCGTGCGTTCGACTGCTCGGTAGAATTCGCGCGCGTGTCATTCATTTCCCCTACTAAATTTCACAACTTGTAAGTCCATGACGAAGACAATAAATTAAAAAATATATTTTTATATAAATAATTGATGATGTGTCACTTCACGAACTTCCCCTGAATAGCCGTCCCTATTTACATGACATCCACTTTTTGATTTCAGCCCTCATTCAAACTTCTACCCATTTTATGTTACCTGAGCAGAGGGAATATGTAAACGGAAAATCACTCACTTTCGTTTTATAAAGTTTCATTCTCCCATGAAAAGGAAATGTAGAAAAGATCGCAAAATTGTTTTTTATTCACACACTTGCTCAGGTATTGTAGTCATTAACGACATTAGGCCGATAAACAGCAACGAACCGAGTCTGTTATTTGTAGCAGCCGTGTGTCGTCCAATACTTTTCGCAAACCATCATCATTTTAATACAATATTAATTTTGTATTAATAATTAACACCAATTTAATATTTTTTTAAAGAAAACTTCATGACCAAGAAATATCTTGCCTTGGAGTAAGGGTTTTCAAATGCCTTCTTTAGCTACAAATCACTTGTTTTGATTGTTCTTAACGGATGGGGACTGTTAAAGTCAGGGGAACCCTGAAGAGTGTCTTAGTTGCACTGTTTAGTTGCGACAAGTTGATATGATAATTGTTCAGTATTATGAAAATATTTAAACGTACTGAGGTAAATTTATTTTGAAAAATATTAGCTCCTTTGAAAATATCACGCTTGTACGTCTTTTCAGTTTAACCAAATGTGCTAATATGAATAGTCAAGATGCAATAGTTCAAATCCCTGGTTTTGGAATAGCACAAAAACAACTGAGCCAGGCCATAACTGAGTGAGGCCTCTGATACACAATTATGTAATTGTAAACATTACAATTTCTAAATAAGCCAGTTCTTAAAACCCCCTTCACTCTTTCGAATGTGCCTAATTCACGACGTATACTCAGTACCTTATTTCTAATACCTTATGGATTATTTATTCGACAATACTAGTTCGTCCCCTAAAAAGTTTTCCCATTTATTTTGTCTTCCCATCACTTATAACAGGTTTCTAACAGCTGCTGGATATTCGCACAATTTAGTTATTGTTGTTTTCTTCATCGTGTTTGTTTTTCTGTCCATGTGAACCGGACCACAAAAGTCTATACCTCCACCTTCGCGGATTTACTTGAATGATATATCATATCGAATTCTATTTCATTCTTTTTTGATTTTTAATTTGCATGCTACAAGCATGAAATGTAGATTTACTCCCAATTTTTCTATTCGAAACTTACACTTAAAAAACTTAGAATAATACGATATAAACTTATCAAACATGGAAAAATCACTGAAATATCCAGTACCCTGAATCTGTACAAAATTCCTGCTAGGCTTCATTGCTTGCCTGTGCATTGCACCACTGCATTTGTTGGCGGTTGGCGGTGGTGCTTGCGGTAATCCCTCGGCCCCGGCGACTGAGATGGCGGCAGAGGTAGTCACAGCCCGTTGCCCATCCGGGGTGCTCCGGAACCAATGCCTCTCTCACCACAGCCTCCTCTGCCGCCTCCTTCTCCGTCGCCACCGTCTCCACGACCGCCGCTTCCTCCGCTGACTCATTTTATCCGTTTACTCTACCTTCATCGCTGCCCTCCTTCTCCACGGTTCCCGTCTCCGCGCTCTGGTTCTCCACTTTCTTCGGTCACCTTCGTTACCACCTTCTACATATTAATCTTCTTCTTTTTCTTCATCGCCGCAGCTGCCGCCGTCTCCAACTTCGCTGTGCTCCCTTCGTCACAGCAGAATCAAATACCCAGAATTAAAATAGGAAACTTTTTAACAATATAATTACTACTTTATTACCGGAAAGCAACTTTTTGATCGTACATCTTGTTCCAAAAAAACGGAGTTACTCCAGCGTGATGTCACGCTGGCCTGGCCACGACGAACAGAATTAAATAAAACTGGTGACAATATCTATTACATAATTTCTAGTAAATTACCGCTAAATCTATGTCTACAGTTCCATCCTTTCTTATGTCAAGTTCGTCTAGCCAAAAGAAACGTTTCTGATAAAAGTAGTGCCAAAATAATAATCTTTTTAGTTGCGAATTAATTATCGCAAAATCAATTATTTATAATTCATTTTATTAAAAAAACTGCGATTGCACCAAATTTGCTATCGCTTGAAATATCAAGAAGAGTAGCTGAAAGCTTCTGGTCCCTACTGTCATTCTGATGCTTATGAGTTATGACTTCATCCCTCTCTCCTTTCCTCTGAGTTTATTAGTCTCTTCTTTTACAATGAAAAAACTTCATTCATTCGTTATTTCTCTTTTTGCCATCCCGCCTTCTCTTTCTTCACTGTTTTCTTCTTACGATTTTTGTTAATTTCTTCCCTCTTTTTATTTGTTCCATTCATCCTTTTCACACACTTTAACATATTTATGTCCATCCTTTACTATTTTCATTTTTCTCATCCTCTGTTTTATTTTCCTTCTAACTTCGATTTCCCTCTTGATCGCTCTTCTCTTTGCTTCGTTTTCCTAAAAGTTTTCTTCTTCTTGTTCCTCCACAAAACAATAATCCTCCATAAATACATACTCTCCTTTCTTTTAAAATTATATTACTTCATTGTTATTTTCCTTTGTACTACTTCACATTCAACCTTGTTTACTCCATCCTTTTCTATTCTCCATTGCTTCTTCCAAGACTATTCGTGATAACTGCTGGCCTCCCGCCCACGCTTACATCCCTGTCTCGCATCTAAATTCTGCAACTTCTGCCTCTTGCCGCTCGTGTCTTGCCCAGAGTATATTTTGCACCCTCGTCGGATGGGACGCCTCAGAAGCAGCATCGCCGTCACCATTCCATTCTAGGGTTCGAATCTCCACGGTGGAGAATTTTCAAAACTAACTACATAGGTCGACTTCACTCACAATCGGGAGAACTGATTGGGAAGAGTCCACTCTATTCGGTAGTTTTCCTTGGTTGCTCCGATCAACATCAGGTTAATGCCGTACCTTAACAAACGGGCCACGAACTGCGCGCAATTTTTCCTCCCTCGTCATTATTCCTTTCTCTCTCCTTTCAGGCATACACACATACACTTCTGTACACTATTTTACCTCACACATTCCAATCAAGATCTTAGAACTTGTGTCTGGAGGGCGGTGTTCCGTTAGGGAGAAAGAAGAGGAAAACCTGCAAGCCGTGGTGTTGGTCGCGCCGGATCCCACATTCCAGCTGGAAAGGAACACTGCAACCTCCAGGGATAGAACATAAACTACACTTATTGAAGTAATGACCATAGTAGCTGTCGCGCCTAGAAACACTATTATTTAAATAATGATAGAGCTATTCAATTCATACGTCTATCACTTCAACCTTCCACTGCGCCATACTCTTGCATCACCATACCCTGATACCGTATCGACCCCGCCACGATGTAGCCAGAAGGTGAAAACGTGGCCGAAACCTCAATAATAAAGGTTGATTTTGAGAACTTACGTTCATTCTACTTGAAAGAGGAATGTTTCGCACATCTGTTGTGAAATACTGAAGGTTAATCCCCGTACCTACTGTGTACTGTGGAAGTTTGAACTTAAGAGTGCGCCGTCAGTGCTGTTGTAGCGTCAGAGGAGATGGCAGACTGTGTCTTTCAGTATTTATAAAAACGTGCTTTAAAATAATTTTTATTTTAGTTTTTAATTCGTCAGTAAAACAAATTACGTTAATTTAGTAAAGATTACGATAATTTATATTCTTCTATATTACGATATAGTTATATATTTATATCTGCTACTTTATAGAGAAATTAGTTTATTAATACAAATTCATATAAAGGAAATTTTGACTGCGTGTCGCTGCAGATTCATGTTTTACGAGAAATGTCTGTAAAAACACTACACTGCGCGCTGACAAATAATTACACTGCACCGGCATCTGCCTTACACGGCGAACTATATTTCGACATCCCAAGAGAAGGAGAGGTGGGTCAGGAACTGATGTCACTGCAGTGCCTCTGACCGGGAGATCCTAGGTTCCAGTCCCGACGGCGGCAGGATTTTCGACACTAGCTTTTCAGCTAGATCGACTTTAGTCGCTGTCTGGAGGAGAATTCTGGCGGCCGGCTGCTCTGATCGGGAGTTTGACGTTGTTTCTTCGATCAACACCGGCGATTACCATAGCAATACTCTAATGAACGGGTCACGTACCGCGCGCATCCTTTCCTTCCGCTTTCTCGTCCCCTTACATACACACTTACACTAACATGCACTACACTACCACATATTCCGGGAGAACGGTCGGGAGCTTACAGCTTGCCCCGCTGGTGGGAGAAACCTGAATGGGGAAACCTCACTAGCCGACTTTAAGTTGGCGCCGGATCTTGCCATCCAGCGCGGGAAGACTGCCACCTCCAGAGTGAAAAAACATGCCATTCACTTACGGGACTAATGACCTTAGCAGTTGATGCGCCCGGAATAATTAACAATCAATCAATCTGCATCCTGCTTGCCGGTTCCTACTGCTCCAGTCCCTTCCAACCCCCTACGCCTTCCTGCAAGAGTGCGGCGCTGTCCTGCCTTTGGGGCCGTCGCTCTCGGCTCGCGAGGCGTGGGCGCTGACCCGAAAACGGGAGAAAAACCCTCTGCCGCACCGCCCGCCCGCGCCACGAAACACTCGGCCAGGACCAGGCGCGCTTGCGGCACGGACGTATCACGAAATAGATTCGTAATGTCGCGTTACCTTCGATTTTCTCTACTCAGTGCAGTGCACTGGCACGAAATGGGCCAAAAGGGCGAAGAACAAAGTAAATAAATAAATCATACTTAAATAATAAAGTTAATAAATTGTTAAATTATACATGCCAATTGCCTCCAGCCTAAAGGTATTAACAGCAAATGCCTCTCAGTTTAAGCAGAAAGTTAGATTCAGAATAATTTTATGCAATGTAGTTTTCTAGTGAAAGAAGTTTCAATAGCTATGTTGCTACCGTGATATATTTTTCTTTTGTATAAGACACATGATATTATTTAGACACATAGGTTACAGTCAAGCGTGTAAAAACTCATGCCTGGCCTAATAGCCGCAGTTGATAAAACTATTTTTCTTTTATTAAATAAAATAATTATTAGCGCCTCAAATTATTTTGTTTCGAATGACAATGATAAAACGCCGATAAAACAATTTTTTTTAATTTACTGAACTGTTACTTTCTTCTAAGATGATATTTAGTGGCGGCTTCTTGTATGGCATCTATTTACTTTTTCAGCGAAAGAATCGTAAAACTCCCCTAGAGTTTGTATTATTTATCTGTGCACTGGACAGACTATAAAATTCAAATTGTTTGTCCGGTATTTATCGGCCATCGTAGAGATATCTCGTGCGAACTCTCCATGAGGCGTGTATTCCCCATCAGTTCATTTTTTCATACTTACCGAAAGAATTTCCGTGCCCGGAGATAATATACGTCGTGCGCTTTCGCGTCGAATATGGCCCACTGTGCGCTGTAGCGGCGGCGAGTCGCGCGTTGTTTTTGGCGCTATGCACGACCAAAGGCGTTGGCGGCGGCGGCGGCGCTGTGCCTAATCGCCGGATTAAGCGTCTTAACAGCGCCTCGTGAACGCATTTGGTGCGCGTTAATGCCGCGGGCTGTTTCCCCGAGGTGACAATGGGGACAACGGCCACGCCGCGCCGCCGCCCACTCCGCCACCACCCCGTCCCCGAGCCCGCTCCCGCCAGCACCACCGCCATCGCGACGCTATCCATTACCACTGTCTCCATCACAACCACTAACTCCACCTTCAGTACCACTTCCATTACCACTACTACCACCACTACCTCCATTACCAACACCACCACCACTACCACTTCCACTACCATTATCACTAACATCACTACCACCACCACCACCATCACTATCACTATCTACTCCTAACACTAACACTATCACTAACACTACCACTACCACCACAAATACCACTCCGCTGCATCACCACCACCACCGCCACCCCCGCCGGCCCCTCGACCGCCGCCGCCTCCTCCACCTCCGCGCGAAGTGGGTCTCCCGCGAAGCGAGCGCCGGAAGATCGGGGGCGAGGAAGAAAGAAAGGAAGCAGCAACTGGAGCTGAAGCAGCGCCCCGCCCCCGCGGGGCTTTGGCATGCACGTGCGCCCATGGCACGGCGGTCGCGCTCCTTGCAACTACGACATTTGCTATCCCTACCTACAGAACAAATGGTCGATACGTTGATATTACGTAACAATATCGATTCTCTCTAGGTATCTATTGATTTGGAAATGCGATCGATACACACATATCTTAATTTCCTGGCGAACAATCGAAAGAATATGCGTTTCAGAGTAAGAAATGGTTTTGCAGTTTGTGAAACTTGCTTTTTGATTTTGCTCCTTTTGGAATCATGTTAGACTTCCCCAATACAAATGCTGACGGTATTTTCCTTGGGTAATTAAACTGTTCCTGTACAGAAACAACTAGCACAACAGTGTGGTAACTCTCAATCAGGCATCAACTACAAAACGTTTCCTAGTTCTATCAATTTCACATTAAGAAGTGGCAGATCTCAAAGTGCAACAATATACAGGGTGAGTAACGTAACTTTAGCGCATCATGTAATTTATGTTTTCGCAGAAGTGCGTGAGGGAATGGAGCTAATTGATGTATGTATTTGTTTCCATTGTATCACTTGTATTTTACGAGATATTGAGGTAAATTTGTTTTTTAATGGAACTATACATATATTTTTAGTTTATCACGACGAGTGTAAAAAGACGAAACTAATGATAGACATATTTTCATAAGTAAGATAAACAATTTTTTGAGTAATTTTGATTTTTTGTGACTCGTCTTTAACGGATATTTTGAATTTTAGAGTCCACCACGCAAGGTCTCGCAGCGCTCTCCCTGCTAATGCACGGGCGGGGGATTACAATATCCGTTAAAAACAAGTCCCAAAAAATCAAAATTACTTAAACAAAAGATTATCTAACATGAGACAATATGTATGTCATTGGATTCGTCTTTTTACGCTCTTCATGATGGACTAAAAAAAATATGTATAGTTCCATTTTAAAAAAACGAAGTTATCTCATTATATCGTAAAACACAAGTGATAAAATGGAAAAGAATACATACATCAATTGGCCCCAATCTCTCACGCAATTCCGTGAAAACTGCATTGCAATAACTTCAACCGTTCAAAAATTACAGGAGGTGCTAAAGTTACGTGACTCAACCTGTGTATTTGCAGTGTACTTTTGGGCAGGTTTTTTATTAACAGTATTTTTCTCCTATCACTCACGTAGTAGTGAAAGTTTTTTTTAATTCCACGCACATTGTTTCTCATAAAATAATAAATTTATTAATATGTCAAGGTATGGTCGACCCATAACTATCTGTGAAGCAATGTGTAAAGAAAAGGAATGTACTTGAATCTCTCTGAGAAATACGAAAAAATACTTAAAACATATTAGATTTTATAACTACTCTATCTAATTTACTCTTATCTAATCTATTTAATATTGAATTTTCTTATAAGAATCTAAAACCTTACACAAGATTTCATTTTTTGTCCCCAAGATCATGTAATTCATCATTTAAAATAGTAGATCAAACCAATCAACTGCAAGTCACAAACCCAAGACTCAATGATTGCTCTAGAAACAATGATCCACATCAACATGAATTCAAAATACCAGCTACAATATTTCCAATGGATTTCTTTAGCCAAGCAAGGATAATGAAATTGATGGGGTTGGAACAGTAACAAAGTGAGACACGTGACGATCAAAATGATACTACAGAGGGACTACTAAAATGATACAAAATGATTTACTAACAGGGGAAGGTTTGCTGGTATTATATTCCTTACTGCCCTCCGTCCTTCCACTTGATGATGGTTCTAGTAACGATAATGTTTCTGTCAAGGGGAACAAATGGTAATAACAATTCTTAATTTCTGAAACTGATACTCCAAATGGCGTGATATCATTTTCTTGCAAAAGCAGTTATAGTTGGTCTAAAGCTTGGTGCTTTAATACTGTAACAAGAAGTGATGTGAATCTTTACGAGTTCCATAAAAAATATTCTCGGTTTTTCTAATGATGGCCGAGGCGGTCTGATATTTTAAATTGAAAAGTAGCATGAATGAGAAATAAATTTTGTGTTGCTGTTTAGATAATATTTAAGGTTTCTAACTAGGAAGCCCATTTCTAGTCACCGCAATTGTTTCCGATTGAGTTTCTTTTCTGATGATCCTATTTTGCTGGGAAAAAAGTGAACTGTATATTAGGCTCCACGTTTAGTGTTAGATTTATTATAATAGTAGTAATCTTTAGATATCATTGTATATAATTTTGGGTGGACGTGAAAGTATTGAATGTTAGTGAAAACCTACATCCCAATACTGCCCAGAACTATTTCAGAACATTTTTCATTTTGAACTTTCCACACATTTGATGCAAAAAGTTACTTAAATACAGTTTTCACATATTATATACCTTCCTATTTAATTTTATTGCTCTATATTTTCATTCATCTTGAACCGTACCATCTTGAACCATCAAGCAATTATTTATACCAGTCAAATCAAAACGCTGCATATTACCAAAATGAAGTGATTTCTGATGCGGTTGTATCCAGAAATCTTCAGAACATGATTGAAATAAATGAAAAATATGTAAAATTTGTTTATTCTTACACATACTTTACTCATTCGTACACTTGTCATATATTCTTCAACGACCTATTTTCGCTGATTAAATGTGTAATCAAATAAATGAGTGAAAACTGGAGATGCGCCCAAACACTAAGAAACAGTTTCCCCGGGACTTCCGAAATCCTTCGAAACAGGAAAACTTAGCTCTCAGGAGTTTGGGAACTCACCCGAAACTTTTCCTGCGTGGGTAAGGTAAAATCAAGTGACGATAAGGTTCATCACTTCATATTTTTTATTCCCTCACTATGGGAAAAGCAAAGATGACATCGGGGCAATTAATGAAAACAAAACAAAAAAGAACAGGCAAAAATATAAAGTAGTAATAATGAATTGAGTTGTATTTTCTTTAGTTACTTTATTAAAATACATTACTTGAAAGGGTGTTCATTTTTTGACAAAGATGAGATTTTCCGATTGTACTCATTGCATTTTTCTTACATTAGAGGTTTAAAATTCCTGAACGCTTGAAGAACAACAACAACAACAACAACAACAACAACAAATAATAATAATAATAATAATAATAATAATAATAATAATAATAATAATAATAATAATAATAATAATAATAATAATAATTATAATAATACATCACTTTGCATTCAAACTGAAAAGCACGTAACAAATAACTTACTTCCCTGGCAAAACGAAGTTTTTCGAATCGTTAGTTCAAACTTCACACAGGATAATGTTGAGCTTAGTACTACGAGGAACGTTGAACAAGAGGAGGTATACAGGGTTTGAGCGGCCTTCGTAAATCTCTCAGAACACACTTTCTTGAATGCAGTGCAATAGTCCAGGAGGAGGAAGACATTCCTGTGAACCCCCCTCCTCTTCTAAGAAATTGCCACCCGTCCTGAGGAAGCTGGTGTCTGCGAGAACTTTCTTTTCCAAGCTCCTGGACGACGTGTAAATCTTCACAATGTTCAAGGACGACCTTCCCAAGAATAATGACACCTGGCCTACCACGTTGGAGGGCCAGAGGTTGTGCTTATTCGATAATTACCGTGGCTCTGAGTCTCGTTTAGATTTATGAATGTGTTACTTCCAGGTACAAGACGAGAATATTACAACAGTCTCAAATTGATTTAGAGTTTAGAGACTTCACAATTGTTGTTTCCTAACGTCTTCAAGTTAAATAATATTATCTGGTTGGATTTAAAAGACGTTACATCTTGGACACTCACATTTTTGGTTATTTTCCCAATAAAACATTTTCAATTTAAAATAACCAAAATCAATTTAAAATATTTCATGAAAGACTAATTACGTAGAACGTATAATAATTATAAAAAGGTTTTTTGAATGGTTTCATTATGTATATTTATAAACATTGTTACATTTTCAACAACGAAGGAGGCCTAAAGAAACTTTTTTGGGTTATCTAACATTTAAATTCACCGATGTAGACGTGTAAAGATAAGTTTACATTGTGTTAGATAACCATTAGCCGTTCCTGTGAGTTATTCATGATGCTTATATTTACAATAAAATTCTGTATCTAACTATTAAAAAAGGTTAAATGTTTCCACATGAGAGAATGATTAAAAGGCAGAGTGAAGTGGAAATATTATTTTAACTGTTGAATCTTTTCAGAGAAGGAGTTTTGTCGCTACTGCAAAGACGTTTATATTACGTTGCATTACAAATTTTGGACAAATACTGAATTATTCTCTACTTTCACTATATTTATTACAAGAAAAGAACATTTCGCATCTTTCAAATTTATATTCTATCCAAGGAAACTAAATTACGCTTTCATTGAATATAATTGATCCCATTTTAGAAAGTGTTCGTTTGCTATTTATTCCTCTTAAGTAGAATGGAAAATATGGGTAACCGTGAGTTAAAAAATAAAATTAAAAGTTTAATGGGACGTCAGAATAAATTTTGATTGGCATCCACATGTCAATAACTACTTCTACCATAGCCTACACTATTGTCACCATTTTTCTTCAATCCTACCGAAGTAGCCACTACCACTGCCGTCCTTTGACATTACTCGTTCCCGCCACCATTGACACCAGTGCCACGGTGAGCATCGTGGCCAATGCCACCAACGCCGTCAGCATCGCATCAGCCGCCATCGATGTCTGTGCTACCGACCATACACCCGTCTACGCCAACTCCTTCCTCACCAGTCATTGCCGCCACCGACAGTAATCCCAACACCGAAACCGCCAATGACACCATAACCACCACCGGCAACCAACAACCGGCACAGATAGAGACACCGTCAGAGACATCCACCAACGTCACTAACCCGCCGATGCCAACGCAAAAGCTATCTACAACGCTACCAAAATCAACAACTGACTCCGACACATATACCGACTCCAACAACGACAAAGACGACGACGTCGACAGCGTCACCAACTTGACTGATCCCTACACTGATACCGACCCAACAAGGACGGGTATCAACAATGCCTACGCACTACAACATTGACCCAGCACCAACTTCGGCGCGACGCCGTTACCAACCCAATACCATACCGACAGCAACTTTGCCGCGCCACCATATCCACTCCATATGCCACTCCGATCCACAATGTCACCGACTCCGATACAACATTGAAACCAACACTGCCACTTCGCCACTGACCCTCCCAATAGCCTCAGCCACCGCCACCGTATTATCTACGCCACGCCACGCCTCACCCCCACCGTCACCTCCTACTCTATTACCGCCATGCCAATGCAACCGCCACCGCCTCTGTCACCGTCACCGCCCCTGCCACAGCCACAGCCACAGCAACCGTCACCGCCCCGTCACCGTCACAGTCACCGCTACTGGCCCTGCCACCACTCCCGCGCCCGCTATCGCCACCACCACCTAGAATATAATCACTACCAGTCTCCGCCACCGCCACAATCAACACCGCCACCCCATTTACACAACCACAGCCACCACCGCTACCGCCACCGCCACCCGCCACCTCCTCCGCACCCGCCATCGTCCACACCATAGATACTTCAGCCACCACCACAGCCACAGCCAGCGCCACATCGGTCGGCACCACCACTACAACTGCCAGCCTGTTACCGCCACTCACCCTCGCCGCCCCATCAGCTACAGTCCAGCCCCTACCACCTCCGCCGCTGTCGCCAAAATCACAGCCACCGTCACTGTCACCTTCACCAGCCCCGCACATGCCGTTGCCACCGCCCCTTTTACCGCCAATACCCCACTCACCGTCACCGCCACCACGATTGCCTCCGCCATCTCCATTTCCACCGCCATCGCCACTGCCATCGCCATTGCCACCGCCTTCGCCACCGCCACCGCCACCGCCACCGCCACCGCCATCGCCACCGCCACCGCCACCGCCACCGCCACCGCCACCGCCACCGCCACCGCCACCGCCACCGCCACCGCCATCGCCATTGCCACCGCCACCGCTACAGCCATCCCCATCGCCATTCCTATCGCCATTGCCACCGCCACCGCCACCGTCATCGCCATTCCCACCGCCATTGCCACCGCCATTGCCACCGCCATCGCCATTCCCACCGCCACTGCCATCGCCATCGTCATTGCCATCGCCATTGCCACCGCCACCGCTACCGCCATCCCCATCGCCATTCCCATCGCCATTGCCACCGCCATTGCCACCGCCATCGCCATTCCCACCGCCACTGCCATCGCCATCGCCATTGCCATCGCCATTGCCACCGCCATCGCCCCAGCCCCCCCCCCGCCGTCGCCGTCGCGTGGAGGTCGCGCTGAACTTGGCTGCGGCGAGCTGACCTCCATAGGGGCGGCCCACTTGCGAGGCGCGCGTCACACATTCCGCGGGACCGCTGCACGTACGCCGCGCCACGCAGCACAGCACAGCACGCCAGCGGCGCTCACCACCAACGCCTTCGCCTTCGATGACAAACAGTCGCACAAATCCTCTACGAGGAATCTCTATTTAGTCTTTATGGTACTTCCATACTCGAAGAGCGAAATTAGGCCATGATGGTCATATGGAACAAAAAAAGTTGATGTTTATATTGTTGTTTGGTTGTGATTTTTAGCGCCACCGTTGTACTTTTATTACAATTATATACACATGTCATTAATTGTCGATGTGTGTTTATCAAGCCACTACTTGCCAGGAATTCATGCTTTTGAATTTCTATAAATTCTCGAACTACTCTTGTTGCAATCACAACAGCCGCCTGCGTAGTATTGCACTCGTATGACTAGTCACTGCATCAACAGACCTTAACATGTTATCCTGATATTACGATTAATTGTTATTTATTATTTGTTGCTTATTTACTATGTATTACTTCTCTATTATTTATTTTTAGTTTTAGCATAGTATCAGTATTGTTTCTTCCTGTCAGAGCAGCATTTCATATTTGCGAAAACTGTTTGAAATCCCATGTTGAGTTCTACTTCGAAGATATCTGCATATCTTTTGTGAGAAGTTTTTTATCTTTGAACGTCGTAATAAGTAAATCTAACTTTTCTTTTATTATTTTTATTATTTAATTGTTTTTGTACATAGATCAGTTCATAAAACTATACATATATAGTGATGGCTTAATTCATAAAACTTAACCTAACAAAACTCTAATACAGTGGTTGAGGAAACCATGATGGCACCTCGTAGATTTTATTCTAGGTCTGAAAATAATTTACAATATATGTGAAATGGATATTTATTTTTGATGCGAGTGGAAAGAGTGGGGTTTTTACAGAGGTTGAACGAGGATAAGGTTCGAATATGGTGAGTATTAGAGAAGTTATGGGATAGGTAAGTAAAGTGGTGAATGATGGGCTCGAGGTTGAATTCATTATGTAATTGGTGATTTGATATGAACCAGGATTGATTAGTGACGGTGCGAAGGAATTGGTTCTGAACTATTTGAATTTTGTTGATATTTGTTTTAGCAGCTAGTTAACGAATGTCATCTACGTCTGCGGAAATTTAAATCCAGGTTTCAGTGAGTATCTTAACTTTGTAATGCATTTTCTAAAAAAATGCCGAAGATTTTGTGTAATCGATGTGTTGCATTGAATGCGTAATAGAAACGGGTGCATTACCAATTGTTGCTAATTTAGTGAGCGTTAAGATTATCATTCCAAGATAACTTTTATCCAATATAAATAGACTTACTTGTTTAATTTAAATATCTCGTTTTAATATAATTTTGCTTGATTTCTTGGATCTCTTAAACTATTATTATTTCCTCAATTGCCTTTTCACAATTTCTCTAAACTTTATTATTTTCACAATCGTATACTTTCAATTGCGCAAGATTGCAGGAGACTGAAACGTGCCAACATCTATAATTTTCGAATTTACATTCATTTTTTATCAATTCTACATTTTATTTTGAAGTCTCTTGAAAAATCAATAGTTTTCTGTGAAAACGAGGTCTAAATTCCGCATTTTTAGAAACGTTCAAATTCCATTTTCTCAAAAATAGCTTGAATTTGTTTCATTTTTCGTACACGTCGAGCTTATTGCACTGTTTAAGGTAATAAGTGAAATATCTCTCACGCCGTTAATATGGACATTTCTAGCAATATGTATACATTATTGCAGTTGAGTGAAATTTCTTCAAATGACTTCAATAATTTTTCGAAAACACAAATTATTCCTGTGAAAAAGAGCTTCAAATTTCGCATTTGCAGTAGATGTTAAACGATTTTTTCTTAAAAAGGCTCAACATTTTTGAACGAAAATTTCCATATAGGACGAGGGTTTACTCTTCTTTAATATTTTAAAAGTAATATTTCGAATCTAGCTTTAGGATACTGAAAAATTAAGAAAATTAAAAAAAATATTTGGCAGCGATAGATGGCAGCCGCCATGAGGATGACGGCAAGACCGTAAAACTAGTCCAAGGAAATAAGAAAATTTTACTACGAGAAAGTCATTGCCATTCTGTAACACCACTTCTTTTGGTCTTGACTAGCTATCCGGACTTGCGCATACTCTTATCAGCAGCCATCTATCGCTGCCCAAATTACATTTTTTGAAATTTTGTCAACTTTTCGTTTTTCCAATTGTAGAAACGAAATATTACATTAAGAATTCAAAAAATGTAAAAACCTTGTCATAAATGGCAATTTTATCGAAAAATTGGGAGTCGTTTATAAGAAAATTGCGTTTTTCGCGTTTTAAGCGTTACAGAAAATGCCAATTTTAAAGCTCTGAAAACTACTGAGTATTCGATAAACTTCATTTGAATTTATTTGAAGCACTTCCTCTCACAAGTACAATTATATTTCAAATATGATTAAGGATCCACGATATAACCACAAATTTATAAAATATATATTTAATATTATAAATAATTAATAAGACACATGTTTTAGGATCTGTGCAGGACTGTGACTCACCCAGTACTATACTAGATGGCGACGAGTTAAGTTCCATGGGTTTAATCTATGGTACTTGGTGCCACAGAACATGGTATAAGATTCCCGAAAAATGTGTCTTAATATGTGTTATCATTTACAATTTTTAAATAATTTTCAAAAACATTTTGTACTTGATATCTCCTGTATCCTTAATCATTATGAATTTTCACAATACCTCTTGTGCCACCACGGAATTTATACCTCAAATAGGCCTATAATGTCCTCTAACAATTTCATAGTAACTCAAAATATGAAAGTGAATACTGTAGCGTCGCCTGGTCCGGCGCCGGTGCGTCTGGCCGCTTCGGGGAAACCCGCGCTAAGCCGGATGTGGATGGGGGTAAGGGCGGCGGCGCCACGCCGAATTTCCTTGAAAAAGGACGCGCGCGGAGGCGAGTTTAAGAGATGTCGGTTGCAGCCCTGGAAAGGCTGGCCAGCGAGCCGTATGACGCCCGCTGCTTGTAGGGTGGGGGCGAGCCGTCGGATATTTAAGGCCGCGCCGACAGGCGCCTCGGGGGATACGCTGGGTGTCGAAAGACGAGAGGTATCTCCAGTGCTATCATTGCACGTGATCTTCGGGTCGAAGATCGGTTTGGCGACAAGCAACATGTAACTGGTGTAGTTACGGGACTCTATGTCTGACAGCTTCGCACCTCGCGTTGCTTTTTGCTCCTTCCGAAGCAGTGGTTCTGGGCGGAGGCCTAGGGACGGTCGCGGGGTTTCGCGGCTAAGAGAACTGAAAGGTTGCCAAGGGGTTAGATTTTCGTATTATAATCTTTGTACATTAATTGTAAATATTCTGTAAATATATTGTATATATCAATCAGAACAGTCGTCTGTGTTTTTCATCCTAGTACGTCACAATACCTATAATTACTACGCGTGACTGCTTTTAGAATAAAAATGAACGAAACTTGAATATGATAATAAAACTGAAGTAGATCAACTAAATTATCAAAGAAGAAAAAGAATGTAGTTAATTTCGCTCAAGCACTTTAATTACAAGAGCTGGTTTAGTAACTACATGTTCATCATGCTTATCCAAAAAATGTTGCTCTACCAACATTGCACTTCAGGTTTATTCTCTTGCTCTGTTCACCGAGAGAACCACGAACTGGTCATGCACGTGACCGGCGAGAATCGTCCGACTTCAGCCCGCAGACAGTTTTCCCTCACTCCCACTTCCCCGCTAATTTCCTTTGAGTTTTTGTTACCTGAGAAGGCATAGCCTGACTGCATTCTGTTTCATTCATTCAATGTTTCGGAAGAAGTAAAAATGTTTATTGTTTGCATTAATAAGTTGAAAAAATGGATGTTCTCACACTTCTCCAGAGAAAATCTCGAACACAGGTGAAAAAGACAAAATTTTGAAATTGGTTATGTTAAATCAGCGGAGTAAGAAGAGTCTCGTGAGAGGATATTTGAAGTTTTGTTTCCATAAAATTTGTAAGGTTATTTTCAATGTCGACAGTGTTCTAAAAGGACATGCAAATGTTTCTTGAAAATACACAGAAGTGGGCCAATTTTAATCTGATGTTTCAGTACAATGGAGGTTTACGAATCAATATTTACTCTAACCTAATAGTTAATAGTTATTGCCAAGTAAACCAATAAAAATGTTTATTAGATTCACTTCACATGTGTAAGACCTCATGACTGATGTATTCTTCTGATCTGAGCAAGAAGAAGCTCCATAAGTTTGTAACAGCAAAGTTTCTGTATGATAATTTATAATACTTTTATTATACTGTTCATTGACTACAGTATTATTATTTACAAGTATTAATATAACATGGAAGTCCTTGAGTTTGTTTAAGATTACAAGACAAAAGCACTTTATTTATTTATTTATAAAAAGGCAATCGCCCAATAATACATATTATCATACACGTGGTAGAAAATGTAATAGTGTAGTATATAAGAACAAGAGAGTATATATATATATATATATATATATATATATATATATATATATATATATATATGCTTTTTTGGAGTACATATCTATATTTAATTAATTTACTAATTTGCTCATTTTCCATAATGGGACAATATAAAACTGATTTGTTTTCGCTAAAGGTGTCGAAAATTCAATATGTTTGTTGTTTCTCAAATTTAAAAATGAAACTTTCCACAATATTTTTGCATGAAGATCGATTCAATCAATTTCATTGTTTATCAAATTATATAGAAACTTAACATCAGTATAATTCCTATATGATTTCAACAAACTTATATTCACAGAAGTAGCAAGTTGGATATAATTATGACTTACTCTGGGCGATTATCACTATAATATTAACCAGATCACGGTAAAAGTAGAAATCAATTCTTTTACTAAGAAGAAAAACGAAACGGGATGCAGTCGGGTTCTGCCCTTCTGGGGAGGTAGGTAAACGGCTAATGAAAAGTTGACCGCGTGATGCATTCGGTATAGGCCCGGTCCGTCCCGTTTCCAAGCAGCGTTGCGTAAGGCCCCGCACGAGGACGCGAGACTCCCCGCGCGGCTTGGAAGCTGCATCATTGGGGACGCCCTGGTTGCGAACCCGGTCACCCGCGTTCGAGCACGAGGAGGCGGCGCACCGTCAGCCCACGTGGTGGACCACGGACCGGACACGCTCACCTCGTTGGTGGGTTGTTAGTGATTCCGGGCACGTCAACTACCCAAGTCATTACTTCCTTAAGTGTAGTGCATGTTTTTTTCATCGGGAGGTGGCAGTGATCTTCCCCCACTGTATGTCGAGATCCGGCGCCGACCTACCGTCGGCTAGCGTGGTTTCCTTCAACCAGGTATCTCCCACCAGCGGGGAGCGCCCCAGCTGGGACAAGCTATAAGTTCCCGACAGGTCTTCCGGCATGTGTGGTAGTGTAGTGTGTGTAAGATGGTAAAGTGTGGTATGTTGGTGTAAGTGTGTGTAAGGGGTGAGGAAAAGACATGAAAGAAGAAGGAAAGATCACTTGCGGTCCTTGGACCGTTTGTTATTGCTCCGGCATTCGCCTGGTATTGATCGGAGGAGCCACGGAAAAATACCGGGCAGAGCAGCCGGCCTTTAGATTTGTCCTCCAGACAGGGACTGAATTCGACCAAGCTGACAAGCCAGTGTTGAAAATCTTGCCTCTGACGCGATCCTAGGACCTCCCGATCAGAGGCGCTTGCAGTGACATCAGTGGATGCCCTGAGCCGGTGCTCTCCTCGTGAATTTGGGGAGCGGGAGAAGTGAAAATGGGGAATGCTTGTGTATGGTATGGCTATATGTCAAAACTTTTAGGAATCTGATTGGATTGCTTTTGCTAATTGCTATTCAAGTTTTCTAGAATTGTACGAGATTGACGTATGTTTTTTTCGATTTCGGGGGTGAATTTTAATTTGTTGAAACTTTTCGGAGCCACTTAATTTGTTTTAAGTAAGAAACAGAGTTTAGACAAAAAACCTAAGATGACAAAGTTCAAAGGTTTTTTTGATTTTATTTTGCTAAAATTTAATAGCCTTGGTATAGTAGTACAAAGCAAAAGGCAGAACATTTTTTATTATAGTTGGCTTTAATTTAACTTAGTGTATACCTCCCTAATTTTTTTTTCTAATATTTTTAATGAATATAGATAACACGCAATCCTCCATCGACATGAAAACATTTCCCCAAAATATTAGCATAAAATGCATTTAATTAGCAATCAGCTAAATTACATAACATTAATTACAATAGTTAAAGATTGTTAATTGCTATTAAAAAGGAATCATTGAGCTATTATAATTCGTATCTGCTGTTAATATTCACTTTAATTTATAATGTATAAGATTTGTAATGTTTAATCAGGTATTTTTAGGGGAATTGTAAGGTTTTTAACGAGATATTTTACGAATACTTGCGACACATACAACCACGCTTTTGTGTTACACATAAAATTACCTTATGGAAAATTAAAATTAGTCTTGTAGATTGACGACAAACACTTTCTTATTTCTCAGTTATCGTTTTCATTAAAATATTTCTAAGTTCTGGTGCACAATAAGTATTAAAAAGAATAATGGAGATTAGCTCGTAAATTGTAGTGTCAGAAAAGTGAAAAGGCAGGGTGAGGTGTGAAAAACGGTCTGGGGTTTAAATAAAGCTGGAATGAATTAGTAATCTTCATTACATACTTTACAAATAACTGAAACAGAAATGTCTCTCCTTTAAAATCAAAAAAATTCTAACCTAACTTGAAATCTGACTAGGAGGCTTAACAGGCGCGCCTGTGTTGCACCTGACAAAAGTGTTGCCGAAAACCGAACCGGCAGTAAAATTTCCTTGCGGTCAAACTGCACCCTCCAAGTCGCCACTTCCACCCTCAAAGTCGTAACTGTAAACCGCTATTTCTTGTGCGGGACGTAGAGTTTTACAGTTACTTGAGCTTTTTACGAAAAAAAATTCGATGCCCTCGCAAAGTTCAACAACCGCAAACCTGCAATGGGGTGTAACCTGGCGGTCGCCCCGAAGAAGTATTTTTTCTTGTTAGGACAGCGCACCTGTCAGGTAAGAGACAGAGGGCAGTAAACGTCAAAGAGATTTCACCGCAGAAGACGAGGTCGTGATTCGCCACGCAAATCGCTGCTTTCGGAGGAACTTTTGTTGTCCTCACCGCCGCCTTTGGTCCCTTTTCGTCTCTGTTCCTTTCGTTCTCTTCATTTCGGCTACGTCGTTGCTGTTTCCTCTCTTGAACTCTATCGCCATTGCTACTAACAATGCTTTAGAAGATATCGCTGTCTTCGTTTCGAATATGGCGCCCTACTAGACTTTACTAATTCTTGAAGACATCGTTCGTTCAGTCATGAACAGTTGTACTGCTGAAGTTCCTGTCACCTACTCTGATTATTTAGATGCACTTCTGCTTCTTCATCCGTTTCTCCACCTTACCTACCTTCTCAGTTGTTATGGGACCACATCATTAATGGTCATTTTCATCGTACCTCACATTAATTATGATTTTCATTTGGGTACTTTTCATGTTACACTTCACCTAAACTGTGGCCTTTTGCATTTATCATGGAAAACATTGTTGAAATCCTAGTTCGCAAGATCATATAACTTCAACTAAAATTTTCAGTATAAACATTCGAATTTGAAACTTTACATATATATATTTATTAAATTATCAATTAAAAATTTGGAAAGATTAAATATCTACAGGATATATATTTTCACTATTGCGTAATAAATTTTGCAAAAATTTTCAAAACAAAATAATTTCATCTAATTCAGGTACCCGTGCACACTGAGGTAAATTCGTAAACACAAACAGTTCCAGACTCCCAAAAAGCGGCTCCCTTTTGGCTTCCAGAGACGCTCCAGATGAATGCAACGCCCCCGGACTGAGATAGGTAACCGGTAAAAATATTTTAACACATATAAATATGCGGGCAATAAATATTTACTAGTGAATTTATTTTACAAATTTTAAAAATGAACCTACTTTTAAATGGAATGTTTTAAAGGTTGTGTTGGGGTTTAATTTCAAACTTTTTTAAAGTAGAAAAAGTATTACTAGCTGAAATAATAGCAAGAAGAAAAACATCGTTTCGATGTTTGATTTTCAAATTGTTTATATATTGTAATTGACTAATGGAAGGGAATGTAATATAAACTAAAGAGTATCTACCATAAATAATTTTAGTTTTTCAGAGTCTCATATTTTTTTAAGAAAATGATCCCCTTAAATATCTCCTAAAGCTTCTCTAGTTTCCCCCTTCGGTTTTGCTCGCACCTTTGCCTCTTACTTGGACCCTGCGGAACCCCCTTGGATTCGGGAGCGGTGGGGCCGGGCTGTGGGGCGGTTCTACCTGGCCGCGACGCCAATGACTTATCTGTCAGGGAGAATATACGACTTGGCAAGGTGAACGTGCGCGGAACTTCCGCAGTCGAAATATTTACGACAGCAGAGTTTGTTGCACTCTGCGGGGCGCCGCCTTCGCGACCATCACCCACCAACCGCCATTCGCCTCTCTACCTTGTTTCTCGTTTCGCCTATTGCCTTCCTTCCTTCTTTCTTTCTTTTTCTTATTTTTTTCTTTTTCTTTCTTTCTTTTCTTTCTTTCTTTTTTCTTTCTTTTCTTTTCTTTCTTTCTTTCTTTTTCTGTCTTTCTTTCTTTTTCTTTCTTTCTTTCTTTTTCTTTCTTTCTTTCTTTCTCCAAAACACTCGCGATGGAGGAACGCATTTTGTCGGGAAATGTAATTTCAACGCATTCTCTCCAAGATTAAATTATTTAAAATAAGTGTTACTTTGCAAATTTTGTAGAATAGATTTAACCACTTGTCAAAAATAATTATTATCTGTTCCACTAGGCGAAATAATTATTATCAGTACGATAGATGCAATGTAGGCGTTATCAATTAAATGTAAGATTAAAAGGGTCTGTATACTAGAAACAAGATTAAAACTTTGCGATTTATTTGTGGTAGGAAATAAGCGTGTAACGAGAATACGATAGTTACAAATATATTCAGATGGGGAAGAAATTAAAAGAGTGGCTATGTTAAGCAATACCCAACAGTGACCAGTTTGAATGGTCAGAAACAATAAATTTAAATATTTTAGGAGTATAAGAAAATGTGGAATGTATATTTTAAATTTTGGTAATTTTAATATTATAAACAAATGTTCTATTAAATTTTCAAATTCAATATAATGACAATGGACCTCGATCTTTTTTGGATGTCAGAGAAATTTGCTTCTTGCCTTAGAAATAGAAGCATAATTGCATAACATTGTGTGAGAATGGAGGCAGTAATCAGTAATAATTCGGATTTGGATTCGTCAAAACAACTTTTCTCATACACTTAAAATTCACTTTTAGCCACTAGTGCTATATACACACTACTCAGATTTGCTAATTGCTTTATAATGATAAAGATACTCTATCCAGGTTTTAAAGTGAGTTTAAGTTCCGGAAGTGTGATTGAAAATAAAGATGTTTTAAAAATGAAATAATGGCATCTTGACAACATAATTAACATTATATTTATTACTTATATCTCAAATTATTACAATAAATTTGAAAGTACAGTAATTAATCCAATAACACTTAAGTCGAATATGTGGGGATGCAGTACTGGCGAGTACAATGGACAAGTGTAATTCTTGTCGAATAATCCAATTAACATCCCTCCGATAACATGTTGAAGAGAAAATTCAAATTATTCATTTTAATAATTTATTTACCTGACTTTGCAATAATTTTATTAACACAAAAATTCCAAGTTTTTAATTGAATGTTAAGTAACATATGCATTATATACCTGTATCTAAGTAATGCATTAAATGCTAAATCAGTGTAGGTGGTTATTAAGTCCCAAATGACTTAGCAAGAAGGCCTTAATCTTTCAGCTTCATCCTTCGATGTACAAATAACTATTAAATATAAATAAACACGGTGTTCTTTACTTTTACTTCCCTCCATCATAGACCTCTAGAGCTGGGAATTAAAACATTCATTTCTGGACATACAACCTTATGTTACTGCCTTCAGTTTCAGTAACTTTCCGTCCAGTTTCCCTGTTCCTTTTTGTGAATGCTGAGATGGCCCTTATTTTGCTTCTTGACATAAATGTAACTTCATTATATGTGCACGTCTTCTAGAGTTCAGAGGGAAATATAGTTATTCAAATTATCGTTATCGATGGTGTCGCAACAGGAAGTATATTCCTTCACGAAGGACATGATGAGGAACAAGAGCCCAAATCAATAGGTGATTTGCCCTTAAAAATATATTTTATTACAGCGGAGTGAATATTTTCTTATCAATTCTTGTCAAAAATTTCTGTGTAAAGAGTTCAAGAGAAATTTCATTTCTTTCAGTGTTAAGAGTTCAAGTTAGTACGGTGTAGGGTACTACTAAGGTTAGTACTAACCTTATGCGGTGTAGGGTAGGGATCCCAGAATCAAGAAATTGTGCACATAATGCACTTTTGTTTGTAGCATGTCACTTTAAGTTTTTATCTGTTGTTGACGTAAAATAAAATAAAAGTAAATAAATAGAGAAAGTACCTCTTTTTAAATTACTTACTTAATGCTAGCAAAAATATATCGCCATAAACCACGCGGTATGCTCTTTCGTTCATTTAACGTGATATAAATGAATTTTACCTAGTACTAAGACACATTCATACACTCGTCTGTCTTTTTAATAATTCCTGACATTTTCGTGCATTCACACAACATTCATACACTGATAACTTTATATATATATATATATATATATATATATATATATATATATATATATATATATATATATATATATATGATGACGTCTTAACTCTGTGACCGTAGCCTTCCAATGCGTTCAGAGTGGGCGTCACGTTCACGGAATAGGAATAAGCTCAGTAGTTTTGACATTATAAAACGATGACATTTAAAACTTCTACTTCCATATAAACTTACCAGCACTATACTACCAAACATGTTGACAGACTAGTCGAGGACTTAAAGCTCAGCCGGATGGATGTGTGCGCAGCAGGTGGAAACAATTTGAGGGGGAGCCTCCGCAAGCCGATTGTTTGATTGATTGATAGTGATTCCGGGCGTGTCAAATACTTGGGTAATTAGTCCCGTAAGTGTTGTGCATTTTTTCTCGGGAGGTGACAGTGTTCTTCCCTCGTTGAATGGCGAGATCCGGCGCCAACCTTCCGTAGGCCAGGGGGGTTTTCCCCAACCAGGTATCTCCCACCAACGGGGTACCGGCCCAGCTAGGATTCCTCAGTCGGCTGCTAGAATTCTACTCCAGACAATGACTGAATTCGACTTAGCTGACAAGCTAGCATCGAAAATCCTACCGCAGACGGGACTTGAACGTAGGACGTTCCGGTCAGAGGAACTGTAATGGCATTAGTTGATGCCCTGAGTTACCCCTCCCGGTCCGCAAGACGACGTGCAGGTCGGCACCGGATCTTTCATTCTAGCAGGGCAGGAATACGGATAAGGCCCAGTATATCGGTATCGGTATCACATGCACTGCTCTTCCAGAACTAAAGTCCATATCCGTTGATAGATCGGGAAATACAGAATACCGTTACCCAGACTGGCTTTGTGCAACTTTGAGAAGGTTTTGGTAAATAACTTATTTTTACATATTATAGAAAACATCTACATATAATACAAAATTTAAAAATATGTTTTGTTTATTGTATGTGTCAGTAATTATTATACCAAATGCTTTGAACTAGAAATGCCATCTGAACTTGGCATCAAGTTATTTCATAAAATGGGGTAATGCCACTATTACTATTGCCGTTATGCATTCATGAACGCCTCTGGTAGAGACAACACAACATAGTTTAAGGCATTAGCTCTCTAAAAGGCGCGGTGGTACAAAATCACCTGCGCGGCACAAACAGACCCCTGTTTACGGTATTCAATCAATTGATTGATATTGTACTTATAATCAACGCCAACAGTGTGGCATAATCCCGCAAATCCGTGCGGTTGACAAACTTATCGTTGGCCCCTGCTGGTCGCGTCAACGGCAATGATGACGGGAATGGTAATATCCTCCTCGCAGCCCGAGTGTAACCCCGGGGGATGATGGCAGCCATTAGAAAGCGTGCCTGGCTGCAACCGGAACCGCCGGCCACGCCCCTCCCCCCTCGCTCGCGGCGACGATTCGACGACGAGCTATCGACAAAATCGATTCCACGCCACTTACTGGCGCACAATGGTGGATCAGTATTCGGATTCCTAATTTCAGTGTGTTCGATTAGCAGTCGATCCATTTAGTTGTGGATAAAGGAGGTTTTCTCGAGGATCTCTGCCCATGCGCTTTTTGTTGGCTTCCTGATGCAGCTCAAACACAGCGTTAAGATTGTCTCTGCAGCGTCTTTGACCGGGAGGTCGTAGAATTAGAGTCCCGATGGAAGTCCCGGTGGAAGATATTTGACACTTGATGCATAGACTGAATTCAGCTGCTGGTCGAGAATTTTAGTGATTGTCCGCTTAAATCAGTAGTTTTCAGTTTCCGAAAAATATCAGGAGAATTTCGAAGGAGAATCCTAACAAACGAGCTGCGGATCCCGGAGAGCTTTGCTTTCTCATTTTTGTTACCTCTTCTTCCCCCCTCTTTCTCTGTCTCTCTCTTTCTCTCTCTCTATATCTATCCCTCTGTCTCCCTATCTCAGTCTCTCTGTCTCTCAGTCTCTGTCTCTGTCTCTGTGTCTCTGACTGTCTCTCAATCTCTGTCTCTGTGTCACTGTCTCTGTGTCTCTGCCTCCTTGTCTCTGTCTCGGTCTCCCTGTCTCTGTCCCAGTCTGTCTCTCTGTCTCGGTCTCCCTGTCTCTGTCTCAGTCTGTCTCTCTGTCTCTGTCTCTCTGACTCTGTCTCTCTGTTTCTGTCTCTTTGCCTCTGTCTCTCTGTCTCTCTGTCTTTATCTCTCTCTTTCTCTCTATCTCTGTCTCTGACTATCTCTCTGTCTCTATCTCTGTCTCTATCTCTGTCTCTGTCTCTGTCTCTGTCTCTATCTCTGTCTCTATCTCTGTCTCTGTCTCTATCTCTGTCTCTATCTCTGTCTCTGTCTCTATCTCTGTCTCTGTCTCTATCTCTGTCTCTATCTCTGTCTCTATCTCTGTCTCTATCTCTGTCTCTATCTCTGTCTCTATCTCTGTCTCTATCTCTGTCTCTATCTCTGTCTCTATCTCTGTCTCTATCTCTGTCTCTATCTCTGTCTCTATCTCTGTCTCTATCTCTGTCTCTATCTCTGTTTCTATCTCTGTCTCTATGTCTCTGTCTATCTCTTTCTCTCTCTCACACACACTTGTATGCAATCTGATAAATGCCACTTGTCCAATCTGATAAATGCCGCAGATGTAATATGTGAACTGAAAATATAAATCACGTCATTTCAATATGTGCAACCCTTGCACCCACAGATTACACAATGCGCCATAACCAGATCGCTTCCATTATACACCAACAAATTGTAACCAACCATAAATTTAGTGATCATCATGCCCCTTACTACACATACAAACCTGAGCCTGTGTTGGAAAATGGAAAGGTAAGAATTTATTTCAATCGCACAATTTCGACACACAAGACTCTAGAACATAACAGGACAGATACTGTGATAAATCTCAACGTGCCAAAAACTACTTTTCGTTTTTTTTCCAAAACGTCCTTCCGTCCGTCCGTCTGTCCGTCTGTCCGTCTGTCCGTCTGTCCGTCTGTCCGTCTGTCCGTCTGTCCGTCTGTCCGTCTGTCCGTCTGTCCGTCTGTCCGTCTGTCCGTCTGTCCGTCTGTCCGTCTGTCCGTCTGTCCGTCGGCAAACGCTGAAATGAGAAAATGAGAAACACTGAAACGCCTCTAATTTTTTTTCTACAAACTTTTCCAATGGATAGTGCTAATTGCACCGTTTAATATGACATAAAGTTCATTTTAGTGTTTTTTTTATTACACAAATATAATATTTTTAAAATATTTCTCTCATCGTTAATTTGCACATTTCCATCGATTAGTACACATTATTGCATTTGCGAGTGGAAGTGCTTCAAATTATTTTAAATAAAGTTTTTGGTTAATTTAATCGATTCCTGTGAAAAGAACTTCAAATTGTGAATGTACAGTAACAATTTTCTTGAAAACGGCTTCAAAGTTTGCAATGAAAATTGCTATTTAAGACGAGGCTTCTTTAATATTCTTAAAATAATATTTTGGTTCTACTACTTGGAAACCGAATAGTTGAGAAAATATTTTTAAAAAAATACTTTGGGCGGCGATAGATGGCAGCTGGCATGAGGATGATGCAAGACCATAAAGGCAGCCCATACCAAGGAAATTAGGAAACTTTACTACGAGAAAGTCTGTGCCGTTCTGTAGCACCATTATTTTCAGTTAAAATAGAAAATCGTATTATATAATATTATGTCATTAATAATAACTAAAGTTTATTTTGAACATTTAAGCAAATATAACATTCATTCAAAATGATGTGTTCTTTGAAAGAAACTACTTGCCTAATGCACCACAAATACAAAAGTGGAATGAATTAATGATTGTAAATAGAATTTTGTATATATTAGTGTGTAATGTTTTTCTTTTTTGTTATGTGTATTTTTGTGATGAATTAGGAGATGAAGAAATTTTAAATTAATATGTTGTACATAGGATGGAAGTAAATAGCATGCAGAAGAATATCGAAGCGTACTCAATGAAATGGTTCGTAACTATGTTGGCATATAAAAAAATGGAAATAGTTTTAAGGCTGCAAGAGACAAGATATGTGTAGTGTAAAGTGCACAGTGTTAGTGAAACCGCACCCTCTCGAGGAATATACCAATTGTTAAACCAACATCACTTCTAATGATAGATGTTGCACCCGACATTAAAGTCGTCTAAGGTTGAACGTAGGGTGGGGATTGGTACTTGTGGATCAACGACGACATTCCTGCCTCGATGCTACTGAACGCGCGTTTGATTTTTATAACCCTTTGCCACTGCGGACGGCTCAAAGCAGCCTCCTCATCCGGAGAAAGATGCCAATCCATGACATTTTCTTCACAGAGACACCAAGCTGATGAGAGTGCTAACACCAAAAATTAAGCTGGTTCCACGAGTAACAGGCAACACCCTACCGTCCGGTTGGTGTCGTAGAAGGAGCGGGGGACAGGGTGACGACACGCATGCGACACTAGCGCCCCGCACGGCGCGGCAGGGAAACGAGGGCTGAAGCGCCAGCGGTGATACCCTCTCACTGGGTTTTGATTGATTAATTAGTCTCTCAAGTTTAGGTCACTAAGCCCTCAAGTTTATTGCATGTTCTATTGCGGGATGTGGTGGTGATGTTCCCCCGGTGGATTGCGAGATACGGCGTCGACCTTCACAACAGCTCACGAGGTTTTCCCCAACCAGATGTCTCCCACCAACGTGGCACAACTCCAGACGGCACTAATTCTAAGATCCCAAATAGACTCCCTACTTGTGAAGTACAGTAGTGCACTTGAGTGTAAATGTAAGGGGAGAGAGTAGGA
The DNA here is from genome assembly GCA_011170035.1 of Teleogryllus occipitalis. Lineage (NCBI taxonomy): Eukaryota > Metazoa > Arthropoda > Insecta > Orthoptera > Gryllidae > Teleogryllus > Teleogryllus occipitalis. The sequence continues at coordinate 58,990 of BLKR01002785.1, forward strand.
CAAGGAAGGGGATGGAAAGATCGCGCGCGGTCCCTGCTCCGTTTGTAAGGGTATTGCTCCGGAATTCTCCTGGTGTTGATCGAAGTAACCATGGAAACCTATCGATCAGAGCAGCCAGTCGCTAGAATTCTCTTTCGGACAGCGGCTAAATTCGAACTAGCAATCTAACAGTCCCGAAAACCCTAACTTCGTGAAAACTCAAACCCCAGGACCTCCCAGTTCGAAGCATAGCAGTGACATTAATTGACGCTCTGAGCCGTCTCTCGACTCGGAGCGGGCAGACTTTCGTGGCGCGCTAGCTCGCAGTCGGACACCTCGGGGCTTCCATTCGTCTTCATTACCTCCGGCCACAGTCCCCAAAGCGCCCTCGTCGCCTTGCAGCGCCGCCAAGCAAAGGCACTGCCTGCTCCCAAACAGGGCTCTCTCCGGCCAGTTCGCCACCTTTCTCCGGGGCCTTTGATTCGTGAAATTTACAGTTTGTTGTGGGACGGCGGCGCGGGCACAATGGCACCCCGTACCTGCGGGTTGGACCAGCGCCGCTGGCAGATTTACCACGGGCAGGGGGGGTGTAGGTGGGGGCGGGGGCGGCCGGTGCGAATGTCCGGCGTCTTTTGTGCGCGACCGCGCGCGCCGCGCCCGGCAGGTACCTCCCCCTCCTCCCGCCAGGTGTAATGGAGCCGCGACTCACAATGAGGTGGCACGCGGCGCCAGGGAGGAGACACCCTGGGAAGCGAGGAGCGGTCGACGCCCCGGCGCGGGCAGCTACGAGGGGCGAAACTTCAGTGGCGGGTTTCTGTGCACGCGTTCTGGATGTGATATTTTTTTTGTATTAATTAACCATGAGGAGCATAGAGGAGAAAAATAGGAAGGCAGGAATAGGGAAGGTGGTTTTTCACAATGTCACATCACCCAAGTTCACCTTTACACACCAACACACAAAATCGAAATGGCCGGTTATAATCGGCGATTATCATCAATCATAATCTGTAATTGCCGTCGCGTTGGGTAAACAAATCCATTAGTGAACGATTCTGCCGCTATAAGCGCTTGAGTCAAACTGTAAGCTTTCTGCATGAAAAATTACGAACATGTTTAAAAGTTCTCTGTACATCCAGTCTGCATGAAAACTTACCGTGTATACCGACCTTTAGAACATTTTGAATGAAAACGCATTTTGAATGAAAACCTTTAGAACATTTTGAATGAACGAAAGTATCAGTTCCTCACCAGGAAACCGAGACGCCTTCAACGACACCTCATTTGTCTCGAAAGGTGGGCCGGAAGGGGTGTAACCGTACGTGACAGACAGAAGCAGGTTACTTGATTACTAAGGATACTGTTCCCTATTATCGCGCCGGTTCCTGGAAGGAAATGGAGACTCCTGAGTTTTGGTGCTATCCGCATTGTGACGGTAACTAGATGACATCTAGATTTAACAGAAACCAGCCTCACTTTTAAATAGCGTTAGGAGTTGTATATGACCGTACGTTTTCTTGCGACCATTGCTATGTGCTATTTAGAGATAGTGCTATCCAATTTATTTTATAATAATTACCGATAGTGTTGCCATTCAATAAATTTATAAGACCACCATCAGAGAAAGTATTACATTCAGACTGGACTCAGGAGAGAATACTTAAATTGCTATCGGAATAGGTACTACATGCCCTGAGAGTGCAGCTGTATCCTTCACATGAGAATCAGGAGACCACAATATTAAAACACAAAGTATGAATGAACTAAAATTGAAATAAAAAGGTTTTCCAACTTCAATTGTAACTGCTGTTTTAAATAACAAAAAAATTTAAATTTTTAAATTGGGCGAAAGAAAATGTTCATTTTATCTGTATCTGTTGCTTTACTTGTGTGCTTAAGTAGGTTAATTATTCACATCTAATACTACTTACTGCGGTTACAAACAAGTCTAGATAACATAATATTTGGTTCAGAAATGTATTAAACTGATATTGCACTACAATAGTATCTATTGTATTTGTATACAAATGTGACCTATTTATTTCTTTTTCTATAAAATTGAAACATGTTAACGAGCGTCATAGCATATAATGAGCTATATGTTATCGGTTTCGGGATATTTTCAATCTCGTTTGCAAATATTAAGGAACAATATCTCAAAAATGATTTTTACTTCCCGCAGAAGCAAGCGAAGATGTAATACCTTTCACGATAGCAAAAAATTATGAATAATAAAATGAATCGAATAAGCCAAATAAATTGATGGAATACAACAAAATATTTTGCGTTTCCCATTGAGACTTATTTTTTATTCCAAATTTGACCTGCTCAAAAGCAGGTTGCATTACCGTGACACCGTTGAGCTCCAGAAGTGAATTGATATTTAACGCCATTTTTACTTACCACACCGCACGTGTGAAGTCTTTAATTAACAACCCCCCACGTATAGTTATCCCCCAATCGTGTCATCGCTGATAAACGTCACAGTATAATCGTTTCCACCGAAATTTATTCTTTTTCTTTCCGTCTATACCGAACACATTTATGAAAATGTGCCTCACGATCGAAGTACTCTCGCCCCGGTTACATTTACGGTTCTTCGAAAGGATATCTTTCCTATCGCACACACGAGGCAACCAAATTACACGACGTCCGGGGAAAAAACGGTCCCTGCGCGGTGCGTTCCTATTACGGCGCCGGGCCACCTGCGGGCAGCGCGCGCGCGCCTGACAGCACAAAGGCGACGCGCGCGGAGGCCTCTACAGCTGACGGCGTGGCCACGCGTGGGAGCGGTTGACGTGGGAGGAGGTGGGGATGCAGATAGAAAGAGAGAATGTTAAGGTGATGGAGGTAGCACAGTTTAGGATACATAATAGGATATAGTATTTATTACATTTTATATATTTAGTATAGGTTTTTGTTGTTTTTTGATTGATTGATTGATTGATTTAGTGATTATGGGCGCGCCTACTGCTAAGATCATTAGTCCCATAAGTGCATGTGTAAGTGCATGTGTTTTCCTCGAGAGTTGGCGATGATCTTGCCCCGGTCGATGGTGGAATCCGGCGCCGCGCGACCTACCGTCGGCTAGCGGTGTTTTCCCGAACCAGGTATTTCTCACCACCGGCACCCAGCTGGGAGAATCTCTAACCTCCTGACCGGTCTTCCCACATGTGGGGTGGTGTAGTGCATGCTAGTGTAAGGGGTAAATAAGGGGTGAGGATAAGACAAGGAAGAGGAAGAAAAGATCGCGCTCGTTCCGTGGCGCGTTTGTTAGTGGGCTGGTGCGGCACTTGCCTCATGTTGATCGGAGAAAACACGGAATACGATCGATCAGAATAGCCGGCCGCTAGGATTGAAGGGCTCAGTAGAACAAGGGGCTATCCCACATTTTTAGTGAAATTGAGTTATGAGCATTATACAAAACTTGAAATATTATTCTTGCAGTGTGTTATTTAAATCCAGTATGGACTTATATGCAAGTGTATTGTGTTTAAAAGTTTAAAAATGTATTGAGTTATATGAGCGAAGTTCTGGTAAAACCCTCATTATCTCAGAACTATGTCTATGTGGAATAACCCCTTGTTCTACTGAGCCCTTCGATTATCTTCCGGACAGCGACAGAACTCGACTTGGCTAGTGTCGAAAATCCTGACACCGTCGGAACCGAACGTTAGGAACTCCCGGTTAGAGGCACTGCACATCAGTTGTTGCCGTAAGCCACCTCTCGCCGGGGTGGTTAACTCTCATCCTCTTTAGAAGTGACTGAAAACCTTGTCCTTGTCTCTTCCAAGATATTTCTGTAGATAAGCTCCCTATGGTTTTTATAATTGTTATCTATAATATTGCTTTCATTGCTGTTCGTTTTCGCTTCTACCGCTGTGTCTGGGTATCTTTGTTACCTATCATGAAGCCACCATCTTCATTGCTATTATCATCAATCAAATTTGCCTTATGGTAAGCTGTATTCGTGCAGCGTTATCAGTAGAAATAAAGTGAGAATAAGAATTGTTAACTAGCCTAACTCCGCATGAAACACGGAAAAATTATCTAAGATGTTTGTCTGAAGGTCAAATTTCACAAATTTAGAGGTACCAGAAATTCCATGATCTCTACAATTTCTACAATAATTACATTTCTTTAGCATGTCTTAATCTTGCGTGGCCCACATCCATTTTCTTAATTAATCTTTTTGAATCTTTCTTAAAACTCTTAATTCGTTTTTTCTTTGAAAACCACAAAATACTATTTTGGAATTACCTTAAAATAAAATTGGAAAATTCGTATTAATTATACATTTTCATAATTGGTTTCACAATAATTTCGAAAGGAACAAATCTTCCTTCCAATGATCCATTACTTTAAGTTATTAATTGTTCGTTGATTACAGAAACATATTATTCAGAGTATGGGTACAATTATCAAGAAAATGAAACACAATTTGCCATCGTAAATGTGCGCTTAAATATCACATTCATTTCACTATTCAAGTATTGACATCACATTCATAAAACATATTATTAATGCTCTTGGTACCATACCATATGCAGGAGACATATTTTACTTTGACTTTAAAATATAAAGGATTTGTTTAAAAAACGCATCTAAATATTCATGTCAAATTGCAATCCGCAACACTCGGAGAGCATTGTTAAAACCCTAAATGAAACATTCAAGGGCCAGAGACCTCAAGGACACGTTAAACGCGCCGTAATCTTTAAGACGAGAGCTTCTTGGACATTCTATTATTATTTCGTTGGTCTGGCGCTTCTCGATACTAGCCCACGTATTCAGAGACATGCAGAAGCTCCAACTGTATGTGAAATTAAACTAATTACTTGATATCCTAGTCGATTAAATTGCACGGGTGTACCTGTCAGTTCGTTAATAAAGTTAAATAATATTCCAAAGATCGCCCGATCCTGTGTTTTCGCATGGACAACTTTACGTAGCTTTCTTAAGATTCAAAATCTTTTCTAAAATTTGTGTGACTATCAAGGAAAGCGAAAAGCAAGGTTGTCTAAATACTGCAAATGTTGCTTTTAAGGAATGACTAAATTTTTTTAAGAAAATCTGTCAATAACACTGAAACAATAACACTAATCCTTTATTGAAAATTTGTTTCAAACATCAATTTGATGGTTTCTTTTATTAGTTTATGTTTTAAACATATAAATACAACTTTCCATCTGAATATAGAAATGGAAGGATAGAGAAGAGGGTGGAGTTTAACGTGCGAGAGTTCCTGCACGGGTATGCTAGTAGAAAAAGTTAAAAAGTTGTAACAGCTGTAAATTGTACTAGACACTCCGACCTGCGGCATGCTGTGTAGTACGCTGTTTGATTGAGATTATTCCCGTGTCCACAGTATTAAGCCAATTGGCAGGAACTGGAATTTATAAGATCTGAGAACAATAATAGAGAGGTACTAAGAACAACGGTGTTCTCAAAAAATTATATGTCTTGTAACGGATGAACAACTCTGTTATCTGAAAGATCGACCGCGTGAGCCTCAGGGTTAAACTTTGCTCTAAAAAATTAGATCTTTAAATATCGTTATGTATATTTTTGTAAAAGGTTATGTAGTTTTTGCGTAAATTTCTGCTTGAAGTTGATGCAATTTACAAAAAAACGACCAAAAACGGCTCCAATTTTTTTCTTCAATTTTTTTCTACGAATAGAGAAAACGACGCTTAAAAATGCTTAGGTCTCATTTTTGTTAAACTCTCTGAATTTTTGAAAATTGCATAAATGAGAAATAATACGAGTCTACTAGTTTTTAAGTGCTGGGAAAGTTACGTTTAGCTTAGAGCGACTGGTAGTGTAACAGCAATATGAGTCTTCTGTGCAGGAGCAAATGGCGGTGGTTCGGCTGGCGTGATACGGCAAAGATGTCGAGGAAGAGGGCGAGTTGGTCAGGACCAGGAGGCTGCTTGGCTAATGGAGTCACCGGGAGAGGTAGCTCAGGGCAACATCTGATGTCACTGCAGTGCCTTTGACCGATAGTTCCTCGGTTCGAGTCCTAAAGGTGGTAGGATTTTCGACTCATGCTAGGTCGAATTCAGCCCCTGTCTGTAGGAGAATTCTAGCGACCGACTGCTCTGATCGGCAGTATTCCGTGGTTTCTTCGATCAACAACAGGCGAATGCCGGAGCGGTACCCTTACAACTGGGTCACAGACGGCGCGCGATCTTTTATTCCCCTTCCTTGTACTATCCTCACTCCTTACACACACACACACACACACACACACACACACACACACACACACACACACACACACTTGTGTGCACTACACTACCACTTGTGCCGGGAGACTTGTCGAGAGCTTAGAGCTTGTCCCGGCTGGGGTGGTGGCCCGCTGGTGGGAGATACCAGGCTAAGGAAAATCCCGCTATCCGACGATAGGCGCCGAATATCGCCATCCAGCGAGGAAAGATCACCACCACCTGCAGAGGAAAACAATATGCACTACGCTTTTACGGCTTTCACTTTAGCAACTGACACCCCCGGAACCTCTAACAATGAATCAATCAATCAATCAATCAATGAACCAGTGAGTGTTCTGTGAAGGAGCAAATGGCGGTGGGTCGCGTGGCGTGTGAGGTGTCGAGGGAGAGAGCGAGGTGGACCAGGAGCAGGAGGGTGCTTGACCAATGGAGCGGGGGGAAAGACTGCGCGGTGACGCTGCAGAGGTGGGCAGCAGGTGGATGCGTGAGCTCCAACCCACACCACCGGCAGTGACCACTGGTGCACCGTGGGGTTACGTCACAGAGGGAGGAATGCGGGCAGTCTCCCAAGAAGAAAAGGAAGCCGCTGTCGCTACTGCTGCAACCGCTCCCAACCAGCCCGAAACCCGCGCAAAGGCAAAGAAAATTAATAATAAATTAAAATTCTAAAGGTTCAAACAACGAGAAGATAAAATATATTTTTTATACTAAAAATAAGACTTGATAGTTGAACGTTTTGGACGAAAATAATGTTTATGCGCTACTAGAGAATAATATGTTGATTATCTCTAACTTTTTGCATAATAATAAATTCTGTTTTATTAATTTTATGTTGCAATGCTTCTGACCGGGAGGCATACTACCATTCTTTACCTTCATGCAGAACTGGAAGAATACTACGGTCCTTTATTTTCACTGTCTGAAAATGGCCGACGCGGCAGATTCAAATATTCGTAAAATGCACAGATGTAAGCTAAGATATTCATTATGTTTTGTTATTATACTTTGTTCGATCAGCAAAAACTATAACCTAATGAAAATTATGCTAATACTTTATTTTTTCCATAATAGTTCTCTATAGGCCTCTCCTTCTGCAGAGCAGTTTACGCGCTTTTTCCACAGCATGTGCCTCGAAATTTTACCCCTAGCACCTACACACCACTCAAAGAGCACGGAAACTTGGATCGATCATAAAATAGTGTCTAATAAAAACAAAGTTCGAAATCACGGTAAATTTCCAGTTCCCGGGATTTCAAAACACGATCTAATTTATCTCGTTTACAACCTGAAATGTCCTAAATACACACCGCACTTAATCAAATACCGCGATTTTTCAAAATTCGATAAACAAGCATTTAATGTAGATGGATTGGCACTTCCATGGCACCTTGTCCACGAAGAAGAATCGCTGGAAGCTAAAGTGGCGATTTTCACTAACTTAATAACACAACTCTATGACCGGCACGCGCCTTTAAAAATATCACGCGTAACTCGTCCTCCTGCACCGTGGTTAACTGATGAAATTAGGAATTTAATGAAAGATCGAGATGCAGTGCATGCTATTTTCTGGAAAACTAAATGCGAACTTTTTAAAAAACAGTACAAAATGCTCAGAAATTTAGTTACACAGAAATGCCGCAACGCTAAAATGAAATATTACCACACCACCTTCGGCAGAATCCGCGACTCGAAAACGATTTGGAAAAATTTGAAAAATCTAGGAATAGGTAAAGCTCCTTCCCAAATTGAAACGAATATTCCCCTATATTCTCTAAATCATAATTTTGTAAGTAACGTTCCTTCAATTGACTGTAACTTGAAGAGTCAATCCCTCGCGCTTCTCCAAAACTCAGTAACAAAATTCAACGACGAATTTTTCTTTTCATCCGTGGAACATGAGGATATAATAAAAATAGTTCAAAGTCTCAAATCTAATGCTTCAGGTACCGATGATATAAATGCCAAACTGCTAAAACATAGCCTAGATGTGACCTATCCAATCATTACCGAAATAGTAAATTTCTCTCTAATGAGCGGACAATATCCTTTATCTTGGAAAAGTGCGCTCGTGCATCCTATTCCCAAGACAGGATCAACCAGAAACCCTATTGAATACCGCCCAATTAGCATCCTCCCGACTATTTCTAAAGTACTCGAAAAAGTCGTCCGTAAGCAAACTGAACTGTATCTCCAAAACCAATCACTTTTAAACGATCAGCAATCAGGTTTCCGTTCCGGCAGGAATTGACGGCGCTACTGAATGTTATTGAAGATGCGAGAACAGCTATAGATCACAGTAATATAACTATGTTAATTCTTCTGGATTTCAGCAAAGCGTTCGACTCAGTAGATCACGACATCTTACTCGCAAAACGAAAAATCATGGGATTTGCACAGCCTACGCGTACATGGTTTCTTAACTATTTAACTTCCAGAACCCAAAGAGTGGTGTCCGGTAGTCGCAGCTCAAGGGACGTAAAACTTAACCGCGGAGTTGCCCAAGGCCCTGTATTAGGACCACTAGTATTCTTAATGTATGTAAACGATGTGGGAAATGCACTTAAATATTGCAGTCATCAAATGTACGCGGATGATCTTCAGATATATCTAAGTGGCCACCCGTCTGAACTCTTCTCACTCGCACATAAAATTAACGAAGATTTGATAACCTTAAACAAATGGGCAGCGTTATTAGGTCTACAATTAAACCCAAATAAATCACAGTGCATGCTTATCAGTTCAAAAAGCACTGTGAATAAAATATCCTCTTCTACTCTGCCTAAAAATTATATATATGACACCATTCTACCTTGGTGTTCCGAAGTCAAGAACCTAGGAGTGTTTATTGACAACACCCTCAGCTGAAACTCGCAAGTAGATTCAACCTGCCGTAAAGTTTTTGCCGCAATGCATTCGCTGAAACGCCTGCGAACGCTTTTACCAATTAGTACACGTGAGACACACATTAAATCACTTATTATGCCACATTTTGACTATTGCGACTTTCTTCTGACAAACATGACATCTAAATTACAACGTAAGTAGCACAGAACGCATGCGTACGGTTTATTTTTGATCTAAGAAAATACGACCATGTATCGCACTTTTGTTACTCACTTCATATGCTTACTCTAGACAAAAGACGGTTACTTCACTCTCTACTTCTTCTTTATAAAATTTTACACGGTTCTCATGTAATACGTCTAATAAGTAATTTCAATCTTCTGAAATTAAACCGAGCTCGTAGTTCAGCTCTGCTCTGTGTACCACGTCACAGCACGACTTCTTTCAGTAAATCTTTCACCATTACAGCTATCCGAGCCTGGAATAAACTACCAGCGAGTCTAAAACATTCAAATACTTTCCGTAAATTCAAAAACGAATTAAATACTTGGGTAAGGTATAACGACATATAGAATGTCATTAATGTCCTCTTCATCCTCCAGACTTTTCCCACTACCAAGCACCCGGTCACCGCCCCCCTAAACGCCGCACTTTCCTCACTCTTTAAATTCAAAATTCCACCCCATACCTCACTACTCTATTCTCATTTTTCACTCTCTCTCACTCCATCTAAATTATTAACAACCACATATTTTCTGTGTGTCCTAATAAAATTGTTCAAATAAAATATTTAAAAGAGATTAGCCACGCTCCAAATAAATTCTAAAATACTTACAGCTATTTTTGTACTGTCATCATTGTCATATCTACAATATATTGGCCTTAATAATAATTACAATTGATGTTTATATCCTATTATACTTTTACATTGTTTCTTAATACTGTCAATATTATATTTTAAATTACTGGTACTATTAACTTAGAGCCTATTGTGCTTCTCTGCTGTTACAAATGTTTGTATATTTATGTAAAGTGCTAATGTATACCAAACGTAACATTTCTGTACCGCTTCTGGAAAAAATTTACTTTTCCACCTACTTCTTCCTCCTTTTCTTCACTTTTTCTTCCTTCCTTTTCCTTCACAGTCTTCTCCATTTATGTCTTTAGGACCCTTTCCCCTAAACGCCTCATCTCTTCACCTTCACTACTATCCATACCATATTCTTCTATATTAATGTTCGGCCATATGCCGCCATGCTGATTGAGGTTTTTCTGGGTTTACTGAATTGCTTAAGGCGTACGCCGGGATGGCACCTTGCTTTGCACTCCCAGTCATAAATGTACAGTTTGTGCCCCCTTTAGTCTCTCTCCTTTCTTCTTTCTCGTTGGTATTTTCTACTTCACTTTCATTTATGATTCCCTTCTCTCGTTTTTCTCTTCTCTTCCATTTCTATGTCATAATGCTGTTCGGCCCTTAGCCGCCATCCTGATTGAGGTTTTCTGGGTTTACTCAATCGCTTAAGGCGTATGCCGGGATGGTCCCTAGTTTTGCACTCCCAGACGTAAATGTACAGATTTCCCTCCCCTCTTATATGTTACTACTCTGTATCAATGTAGACTCAGTGGTTAGGCGGAAGAGCAGGCCCTATGGCCTGAGCCTCGCCATTAATAAAGACATTATTATTATTATTATTATTATTATTATTATTATTATTATTATTATAAGTAAGTCCTTCTCTTGAGTGTACTAAAATGTGATTTTTCTCTAGATCATCAATGAAAGTGTCAATTCCTGGTATTAATATATTTTTCATGTCCTTTTTTACTACTTTGGACCCTCTTTTGTACAAAGAACTACCTGAGAATTGTTTGTACAGATCATCAAGGATTGTTAGGACACATCATCAAGAAAATTATATATTTCTCGCTTTAATGAAGATTTTTCACATCTGTTTCACTGCTGTTCGTCCGTCTGTCTGTCCGTCTGTCCTCTGACTGTGTCGGTCTGGTCCTCACCCTCTGAAGAAGTATTTCGGGTTGCCGGTCTGTTTCGCTCCCCGTTTGTCCGTCTGTCCGTGTGTCGGTCTGTTCGGCTGTCAGGCTGTCGATCAGTAAGATGTTCCATGCAATATAATTAATAGATTTGATACATGAATATATTAATAGATGAATAAACGAGAAATTCAAAGATTTTTTGAGGTTTCCATCGAAGTGATTGAATACTTTTAAGAACATTGTAGTAGTATTGCATATTTATGAATTAAATAGATAATCTGAGTGACAAATTAATTAAGATAATATTTGTAATTTTGTGTCTGAATCTTCAAGAATGCCATTTAGTAAATATTTATGAAATAGTTAATAGAAATTAAGCCTTAGAATGACAGATTCTGTGATTATTTAGTCTTTTAATGTTTTGAATATTTTGTAATTTAATCCCGTATTTCCTGTTCTTTTATGGTGATATTTTCCTCAATGTTTTTTACATGTTTTGTGGAGTAGTATTAGCTCTAAACGTAAGAGAATATTATGGTAATAAAGAGGTTATAGCACTTATGTGATTCCTGCGATGAATAGCAAGAGGAGAGTGATAAGATATTTAGTACTTTTGCGCTATAAAGAATTTCCGAATATCGAGCCAAATTTGTCATTAATCCATTGGAATGTGTATCTTATTGGAAGTACTGTAAATAAGAATTATCACTGATTTGTTTTCGATGTGCTAACGACGAGAATTGTGAGCGCTTCTTAATGGCTGTTGAAGGTAGAGGCCAATCAGGTAATTTCCTAGAGAGCGCATAATACTCCTCAACAGGATGAGAAATGTTCCATAAATTTGCATACTCGGGATGTAGAAGAAAGGAAAAAACTCCGCATAATGCAGTGATGTAATTTTCCCCTGTTAAGAGTATTTTTCCAAAAGGAGATAGGAAACGGATATTAAGAATTCCAGGACAGTTGTAGTTAAGGCTAGAATTTGTTTTAGTTTTCCTTGCAACTGAAGGGAACAATTCATTCCCAAGATGATGAGACATGCTCAATGATAATTCTCAAATTTAGGTATTTGTTATTAGTACCTTAACCAAGCTACGAATATTTTTAACATAATTCGTGTTGACTTTTAAATAAACATATACTGCCTAAGCTAATAAAAATCTACAATAGAAAGAATCCCGAATTTTTATTGAATTTGAATATTAAAAGATTGTCTATTCTTTGTAATATAGGATTCGTCGAGCATTTATCTTAAAATTGTAAAATAAAACATTTACAGAGCATTGGATAAAATGCAACACTCCTAAGACGAAAGAATTATGAAGAAATTGACGTTCTCGGGAAAGAATTCAATCGATACAAATCACATAATACTCTTAGAAGAAACAAAACTGTTAAGCGAGGTAAAAGTTTTTATCAATTAAGATAAATTACATTTAATTATGATTTTTATGTTGTGTAAAATTTCTAACAATATAAATTTAATATTAATTAATGCATTCAGTAGATCAAGGATAAATTGAGATTTAAACAGAATTGGATTAAAATAATGCATTTACCTTGGAAGGAATTGGATAAATATTTAAAACAGCGACTTGGGGCTTTTGAAATTCGAATTTTCCAATTTCGACTTTTTTCTGATGATTCAAGGATAAGAATACACGATATTCTTATCCTTGCAATGCATTCAACGAGTCGGAGGACTCAAAGGATAAGATGAATTCGATTGGAAACATTCAAAGGTTGAAATGATTCAAGGATATGATTGATTCATTTATTAGAATAGGTAAGGCTGGAACGATTCAAGGATTGGAAGAATTTAAGGACTGGAGTAGTTAAAGGTTAAAAATGGTAGAACGTTTGAAAGGATCAAAGTATTGAAATAGTTGAAGGTTTAGAAGAGTTAAAGGAGTGGAAGGGTTAAGGAATTAAATGAAATTAGAGTTAAGTGATTGGAAAGATTAAAGGATTGGAAGGGTTACATAATTGGAAGGATTAATGGATTGGGATTAAAAGGTTAGAAAGGTTAAAGGATTTGAAGTATTGAAGGATTGGATGTATTCACGGATTCGAAAGATTCAAGAATTGGATGGATTCAAGGGTTAAAGGATTCATGGATTGGACAGATCCAAGGACTGGAAGTTTTAAGGGTTGAAGGGATTCAAGAATTTGAAGGATTTAAGAATAGGACGGATCAAGGACAAGAAGGACAAAAGGATTCAAAATATTTGAAGGATGGAGAAATTCAAAATGATAATATCAAGAATTGGAGAGATTCAAGGATTGGAAGATAGATTTAAGTATTATGGATTTTGATTCTCCTCCTCAAATAAGAACAAAAAATCCCCATCACAAATACAAACAATAACAGCGCCATAAAAATACCTGATGACTCACAACACTCGAACAAAGCCAATTTCCACACCCCGTCCGCACGATAACCGTGTCATTGTGTTCTCGCTCAGGCTGCCCGCGTCTGCCGCACGTTCAGTGCGAAGCGTTTTGTGTGGGCTGTTGCGGTGGTTGTGGCTTGCGTCTTTTTCCGTGACCGGGTCTCGCCTGGTGGTCCTGGGCGGCGGCGCTGTTTCTTGCTGAAGGCGAGAGACTTTCACGGGCGCTGGGACGCGCGGCGCGCCGTGGCATGGGCGTAGTACACTGAGCCGAAAAGGGAACGAGGAACAGAAAAAAATACGGAATGAAGAAAGAACAATTTACGACCGCTCGTTTCTTTACCAGAATTAAACTGGCCATTCCAAAGACCTTTCACATAAGTAGTAAATTTCCCTTTCTTGTATTATGTACAACTTCAGTAATAAATAGATATTATAAAAAATAAAGTTACGTATACGATAAAAATACACACTTTATAAAACTATACGTAAATACCTATTTTAACAAATTGTGCTCGTTTACCCAATGGGGGCAAATCCTTAATTATTACATTTAAATTACCCCTGGTAAACGTCTGCAGTTTTAAAATGGTAACATCTCACACAAGTGCCAACAAACGTTACTATTTCACTTTTGTTTGTTCCTTTTATTTGGAATTTTTTCTAAATTGCTGATTGATAAATTGTCCTTTTATGACTTTTTTCTTCAATTTCGCTAATAAGATTTTAAAGTTTTTTTGTTGTTTTTTCATTTTGAAAATTCAAAGCATCAAATTTATTCTTTTAGGTTTACATAATGGAAAGTACATTTCGCTTTAAAATAGAGGAGTTTAATATAGATACCCTAACTAGTTCAGGAGAGAATATTTTTGGTTCACGGTGTTCCGTGAAAATTGAATAATGAGAAAACAACTTGCAAAGTACAGGCTTTAAATTCTAGTTTTCGCGTTATTAAGATTTTATGTGATGGAACTGGAAAGTTAAATTTTTTAAACAAAAATTCTCCATATCTTCCATAATTTTTTGAGCTTATTAGTATAAGTAATAAAAGCTTGTTTAGTTTTTTCGATTTCTTGTTACAAAATTGACTTTTTTGTATCATCTAATAAAAACTATAAAGCCAAGCGGCATTTACGCCGAAGCCCAGGTTATATTTGTGTAGTTTCAATCAGTATATTATAATTGTGTATAATGTTAAAACTCTTGATAACTACCGATCAAGATTAATGAATTTTATTGCAAGCCTCGTAATTAAAGGACTGTCACTGCAAGTCTCGGCTAAATCATCATACGTTCATTCATTTATTATTTTACAGAACTATTTTGATCGGGGCTTGTAATTTCCATACAGTTTAAAAGCGGCTGGGCTTTAATTGCGTCCCCTCTACTAAAATTAGTTTTTAGATTAGAAATAATTAGATGTCTCTATAAGATTTCATTTTGTAATATTTAAACAAATACTTAGACATTTTCTCAGGGGCAATACAATATTATATTGTAAAGAGAGTTTTTGTTGTTGAGATTTTTCAATCGTAAAGATTTTCGAATTGTCGAGGTTCACGCTTTGAAAGTTTTTTTTAAATTGTTCAAATGTTGAGAAGTAGAGATTCGAATAGTAGAGGTTTTCAAAGACGAATCGTAAATATCGAATTGTAAAAAATTTTTTCATTGCAGAAATATTTAGATTTTTAGTTATCACGTAATAGAGTTTTTCAAATTATAGAGGCTTTCGAATTACAGTACCTATTTCGAATTGTAGAGGTATTATTGAGGAATTATTCAGCCTTTCGAAATATAAGAGGTTTCAAAATAAAGTGTTTTAAAATTATTAATTATTTCTAGAGACTTTTGAATTATAAAAGCTTTCAGATAATAGAGACTTTGAATAATATACTTTGGAATTACAAACGGTTTCACATCATAGAAAATTAAACCGTTCGAACTATATAGGATCTCGAGTTAGAGGAAATCCCGAATAATAGAGGATTTTGAATGATTATAGAGTATTTGGTTTTTTGTATAATACGTTTTGAATTATTATAGAGAATCTCGAATTATTGCAGATGGATTAAACATGATTTCGAAGATTAGGAGACTTCGGAATACAGAGGTTCGAGTCAACGAGCTTCAACAGGACTAGGGGCACTTTCGGTCCACTGTGCAGCGTGGGTAGCGCGGGTGGCTGTGGCGGCGTGAGGGAGGGGGTGGGCGTGGGGGCGGCCTATGTCAACAGCAGCGCCGTGAAAAAGCTTGCACAGCGACGCGCCCGCGACCGGTGGCGCAGCGGTTCGGAAGGGCGTTACGTAACCGTCCCCCCCCCCACGAACCAGCGGCTGCCCGGGTACGGGGTTATCCCCCCACCTCATTGAGGCAATGTAGGGAATTTGTACTGCCGATGGATGGAATCTGTAGACGGGATGTGTGTCGTCGATGAAGTGGTTCTGATTTGGGGTCCTGGAGGAACGTTGTCCCAGATTTCATGGTTTTCTTCAGAGACGGACCGTCAGATGGGCCGATTGACAAACCGTCAGACAGACCGATAGATTGACAGACGGGCAGACAGACGGACGTGAAATAACGTGATTAAGAGACAAAAAGGTCGGACGGACTGCTGTGTGTTGAAAAAAAAATTTGGTTTGAGGAACATCCAAAAGTATGTCCGTCTAAATATCGACATCATATCGATTTTTGCAGTTTCTCTCTGTAGACGCGTTGTATACGAGAATTTTAAAATATCGTGAATGGAATAAATGCATGTTATTGTTCAAAAACTGCCAGTTTCTAGTTTTGAATCAATAAATATTTTTTTACCTAGGGATATTTTTTACATTAAATAATATTTTTTACATTCAATGAATCCAACGTAAATATATATCAATATTGTAAGAAAGAAATATCTTCATAATTATATTCATGAACATCATATAGAGGTCACAACATTTCTCTTCAGCCTATCCCTACGTAAAGAATATTGTCGTATGCTTCGATTCTGAAATGAAGTTACTTCCTCTCGGTGTATTTCATAACAGTCTCACACACCAGTCCAGCATTGACTAGAAAAAGAGCTTAGCAAGAAACACTAGACGTTTTGCAACGTTAGCATCTCACTGTTCTTACTCGGCTCATATCCGGCTCTTCTCTCTGGGTTAGATTTCATCCACAAAGAGAGTAATGTTTTCTATTGCAAAGAGGTCCTGTCCTTTCTCGCATTTTATTACCACACGTTTGAAATTTTGTTCAAAATGTACCAATAAAACGATATTTAGCTGGTCGACAATGTGTCCAAAAATGAACGAAAACTTCTTTATTACAAGGTGTAGAAAAGCAAAGAGAAAAACTTCCAATGATCACAATTGTAGACTTTCGAATGAGTCGGGAATGGGATCAAACCTCTACACAAGATCTACTTTAACGTTCTCGAAAACCTTTACCATGAGTTGTATCTACCTTTAATCATTTCAAAACTGTCATAAGACAACTGTACGTCATATAATGGATTGAGATAGATATTCCGAAAGTTATAAGCCGCGGCGGTTGGTGCCGATTAAAAATAAATAACGCAATTTTTATTGACTTTTTAAAATCAGATACTCAAACTTCACATTAGCTTCTGGTCATTTACTTGCTAGTTCCAGAACGTAAATGTCAATCTGTTCTTCATTTAGACCAATTTCTCAGAAATTATCACAAAATTCGAAGGCTGCAATAAATTCTAAAAGACCTCTCCCATCTTCCTTTGCCTCTTCATATATTTATAATGCTGTCAGTTACAAAGGTGAACTGATGTCCACCTTTGTGATTACAAAGATGGATGATATACGCAGTGGTAAAGAGACGTTTTCTTAGAATTTGTAGAAAACGAACACTGACATTAAACGCTTTGTACACTTCGGGGAATATATTCAAATCAATGTGCACACATTAGAATCATGCACGTGTTTTTCTGTGGCCATCACTCAGATTACCCACATAATTTAACATTATTTCATCTGTGTGACACGTACAAATTAAGACACGTATGTAGTTGAAACATTTCTTCTGTACTCTTCAAAAATTGTATTTGTAACACTAACATAAATCTCGGCAAAACGATTGAATCGATAGTTTCTATAGCAAGACGCCGGCGACTCTTGGATTATCCTGGCAAGTGTTTGTATATTTTTGAACTGTTTGCATAGTTACGTCTTACCAGTCTCGACAACTACCTAGGCTTATTAATTCAAAGAATAATTCTAAGGTCAATAATGTTAAATTGTTAATATAAGACATGCCTAAGACACTTACCGTGCATTTTTGCAGGCGAGAAACATTCGCCTTTGTAAGTTTATAGTCGAAGTGAAACTGATGATCCCAAACAAATGTAAACGGATCTTAATCCCAAATGAGAGCGGCAACAGGATATTGCCCTGTAATGAGATCATACTACTGAAAAATAATTTAATGTATATTCAGGGTTGCCAAAGAGACAATAAAATATTTTGTGATAAACGGCATTGTTGTAAAACACTGCAGGTAGGGGTATAGAGAAATTTGCAAAAATCCATTTGTGGGACTTCTCACAGTCATCGTTTACAAAAGACCTTTAAATACAAAGAGGCACTCAAACATCTTTCATGTACAGAAACATTCTCTTAAATGTCGTATACGTACAGAAATACTTTCTCAGTCATCTGTACGAACAGACAGACCTTGTGAATCACTCTTTAAGTCCACAGATACTCAAACATTCTCCATGTACCGAGAAACATATTCTATTTTCTTTGAGACATCCTGTAAGTTCAGACAGGCTCTCTCAATCACCCTGTTTACATAAGAGACTCTCAATCACTCTGTATGTACTGAGAGACTTAAAAATATCCTGTATATATAGAAAGACTCACATATATCCTGTAAGTACAGATTCCCTCAGGTATACTGCCCATAGGTTGAGACTTTTTCAAAAAACCCAGCACACTCAAAATATTTCAAATATCCTGTATGTACTGGGAGATCCACGCCATTGAGCCAGGACTCTATGCGGTAAATCGCTCCTAGATGTGACTTTTTCTGCGGTAAAGCAAAGTGCTAACGAGTTGAGAAGCCACTGGAAGCGAATGGAGGCGGAAAAGTATCCTATAAGTACAGAGAGACTCTCATATATCCTGTAAGTACAGATTTCCTGAGATATACTGCCCATAGGCTGAGACTTTTCCAAAAAATCCAGCACACACAAAATCTTTCAAACATCCTGCAGGTACTGGGAGATCCACACCATCGAGCCAGGGCACTGCGCGGTAAATCGCTCGTAGATGTGACTTTTTCTGTGGTGAAGCAAAGTGCTAACGAGTTGAGGCGTCTGGAACGCGGATGATGGCCGTCACGTGGGGGGGGGGGAGAAGGGGAGGGGAGGGATATTGTGCCATTGTGTTGCGTCGTGTAGCTCATCTCGCGCTCTTTAGCGCAGCACCAAAAAATGTTAAGCACGACGGAAATTTTCAAGTGAAAGCTGCAGCGGTCATTACTTTCCGTGAATGTCTTCGCGTATGTCATGTGCGTCACAATGGGGCGGTTACAATGTGCGTGCGTCCAAGAACGCACGTGCGATAGCTGAAGAATGAGCAAGCACCGTCATCAGCGTTGTGAATGATATTTGTTCTCGGGGCTTCCTTCTTATGTTTGGGTTTTGTGATGGAACTGAATGCCGTGACCTACTAGCAAGCAAATCTGCTCCATTAAATAAATGTCAAACGCAATTAGGTCGTCAGAGTCTTAACATTAGAATATCATGGGAAAGCATAGGTTAATGGGGTCTTATCGGAACCAGTTTTAGCAATGAACTAAATTATAATATTAACAATGTATCTAAATTCATAATCCCCACATATTTCTTTGAGCTCGATTGGAAAAGAATAATTTGGAGTACTAGTGGAACTTGACGAATCAATTAAATTATGCTCTCTGAGCTTCCTTGTTATGTTTGGGCTTTGTGATGGAACTGAATGCCATGACCTACTAGCAAGCAAATCTGCTCTATTAAGTAAATGTTTTCAAATGCATCGAGGTCGTCAGAGTAACTATACTTTAAAATCCTATAGGAATCATTTTCAGCAAGTGAACTAAATTACAATATTAACAACGAATCTGAATATATAATTTCCACATTTTTCTCAGAGATCGATTGGAAAAGAAATACTATAATAAATTTCTAAAAAAATACTAGTGGAAATAAACGATTATTTAAATTATGCATTTTCCATTGACTTGCGTTTAATTAAAAAGTTGCGTAAAATAAATCAAATCTTTCTTGAAGTAAAGATAAAATCTTGATGTTACTGATAGGACATTTGATTAAAGAACATGTATCTTGCCCAAATTAAATAGAAGCTTCAAAACTGAGTTTGTGCAGCTCAATTGTGTGCCTCAGAATATATGTTTTCACATAATTAAAGCGATCATGAGGAAGAATTAGTGCTTATATATTGTAACCTATACACGATATCTGATTGTATGTTATTTTACGAGATAGTAATGTACGATTAGCTAATGGTAATCAAGTAATAGTAAGAAGAGAATTACTTAAAATTAAGTAATTCTACAAATCAAGTCAAATATATATATATATATATATATATATATATATATATATATATATATATATATATATATATATATATTTCCGACAAATCTCTTCGTTCTGATAAAAGCACTATTTTTCTAGTGCTACACTCCTAAAGAAATATAGGCGACCAAGTTTGTAATTTTGTTCTATTTAAAAATATTGTCGTGTATCTTATTTCTAATCAACAGTAAGTTATTAATGTTATAAAAGTTCGTTTTATATTTGTTACGAAATTCATGCACTCTTTTTTTTTTGAGAATTCACTGTGCTTTCTTACAAAATAATGATACTTACAACTATCTAACATACATATAATATGAATTTACTCTTAATCAAAAAAATGAAATTTTGGAAGTTTTGGGAAGAAAGCTGACGACTGAGAAATTCATTAATGAAAATACATACCTAGGCACAATCACAAAAAAAAATCATCATTGCCATTAGATTCCATCTCAGGACCCATGTGCCCTTCCCTTTGCGGCGAAAGCAATGTTAATACTAACTAAATGCGCTCCTGTGTTACAGTGATGCTTCCTCGTAGGTTGTTTTGCCAACGTTTCGGTCATTGTGTGACAATATGTAGACGCTTCTCAGATCGTTCTTTATGACATCTATAAGTATTCCGTGAGTTTAGAATAATGTTGAAATTAGAGAAGTAACGGAAATAAATGTATACTGTATCTAACACATGTATCAATTCTTCAGGAGTTCTTCGCGAAAAATGCCCTATATTTCACGACGACTAATTCTGATACTGTTTGCTCAAAGAAGTACTGTTGAAAACTCATCTTCGCGAAGAAAGACTGGAGAAATGGAGGTGAGATTAGAATGAATCGCCGTCTGTTCTCACTCCCAGTATTATCCCTCCCAGTATGACTTCAAAACAATATGTGACAGTAATCCTAAAAGACAGCATTCTTATTAATAAAAGTGTGTTCGGCGTCAGAGTAAAAATAGTATTCTGCGTGGGAGGACCGTGCTCTATCGGGAAGCTCGTTTAAGACGTTCTTTCCCGCAGACAACATTGTTAGTGGATTGAAGTGGAGTGAGTTAGTGGAATGAGCAGGCGAAGAATTTTCTTGGACGTTCTTAAGATGACTGATCAAGTCAATTCAGCCATCTGCAAGTCGTTCAAGATAACTCTTGGCTTGCAACCTCACCGTCACTGATGATGTCTATCGCAGTAGCAGACGAAACGTCTGGAAACATGTTCTTTTATATACCAGCATTATAAACGACATTTTCTGTTGCAAGAATCGTTCATAATCGGGCATTTTACAGCACAAATGATGACGTATTAGCATTTTGCGGCACTAATAATTTCGTCATTAGAAGTTCAGACAATCGCAACGAGATAATTGTGGGGAATTAAGGGTAAACGGAACAGCCGACCACCGTTTTCTTGCACAGGTATCAAATTCCCGAGACGTCACTAGAATGTTGTTTGGAAAAATTAAATTCGATTCTATTATAAATTTATAATGCTGTTATACAAAAAATACGTTTGCAACTCATTTATAATATTGATTGATTGCATTCGTACATTTTGAAAACACGCCCCTAATGTCGCTCGTTTTCAAAACATGTACTCATGCAATAAAGATTAACATTATAAACTAATTGCATAAATTGCAATTTTGTTAGATCATGTCCCTGCAGCCCAGAAGATAATTTTAATTTATTCTTATTGGATTTCCGTATTCCATTTGTATCTTTGGCATGTTTGCTAAATGTGTTAAGTAAATAATTTAATTTACAATTAATTTGTACCACATTGCCGACCTGGAAGGCCGAGGTGGCTAAGAGCGAGTAACAACTCAGCGCTTCGGTCCGAAGGGTCACGGGTTCGAGTCCCGCCTTGGGCATGGCTGTTTGTCCCTTTGACTTTGTGTGTGTGTTGTCGCGGAGGGCCTCGCGTTCTGATGACCCCAGATCAGAGGAGCCCGCAAGTGTTTGTCTAGTGTATGGTCAAATATGTGTCCCTTCGGGACGTAAACGGCAACCGGCTGTCGGCTGGATACAAGCCCTAGGAAAAAAAATTGTATCACATTACAAAAAGCACACTTGAAAATAAGAATTTAAACAATGTACATTTTGTAAATAACTTAAAATGTTTTTAATTTGTAAAATTTGTGTATGTTTTCTCAAAATGGTAAATACATTTTTTAGTGTGACGATGCGTGTGACGGTACTCCGTATAAGTTTCTTGCAATGAAATATATTATACAATCAATATTTTAGGAAACAGTCCTTTATGGTACTCATTTCGTCCGAATGCCACTACTGGTGTTTCAAACAAAATTATTATTCCATAGAATTTTTGCAATACTTTTAATTTGTACAAACCTGAATAATTTGAAGGGACAGTATTTCTCATTCTATGAAGAACTAATTGAAAATATATAAAAAATGTTACTATTAATTAAGACTTCGTTTGATCAATTAGTAGGTAATATTTTCTAGGTTATTTTTCACAACAAATCAGAATGAAACCAGCAGCCATAACCGAATCAAGGCCTCCAATGAATTACCTTCAAATGTAAGACAATCGTGTCAAAAGCGCGACACCTAGTTGTTGGTACAATGTGTGCAAGGTATAAAAACAGCATTGCAAATGGAAGCAGTAGCCTGCTCACGTCTCCTGCTTTGCTTTTAAATCGCCGTTCTAAACTTCGTACCAGACTCTGCAGGCGACGCGGGGCGGGAAGGAGATCTCGCCCTCTCATGCGAGACTCCGCGAAAAAGCGCTGCTGAACGCCACTGGGAGTCACGAGCAGGGATGCTGAGGTGCTACTTGAATGGACACGAAACTGTCGGCGCACAAGAAAAGTGACGTATATCAAAATGCTCATTTTTTAATTACGTGAAGAAATAAATTTAATAAATAGTGTATTTCACTAGAACATATTTCATAACGGTTGTTTACAAGACAGCGATATAGTAAAACTCTGTCTATGGGGGGAATAAATAGCTCCACTAACGATAAAATGGCCAAAGAACAAGTGTTAAGAGGTGTAACATTTCTTGTGCGCCTACGATAGTCTTCTTCTTCTCCTTCTTCTTCTCCTCATTCTTCTTCTTCTTCTTCTTCTTCTTCTTCTTCTTCTTCTTCTTCTTCTTCTTCTTCTTCTTCTAATGGGGCATGACCGTTTCAGGGGTCGCTACAAAATGAAAACGCGTTGTGCTTAAACGTCAAGCGGGTTGCCTAATTGGCGGCAACTAACAAACGGCGGCGAGCCCTTAAGACTCACTCATATATACCCTGTCGTAAGTAACCAATGCTAACCATGAATATATTCTAAATAAACCTATCCCATATGTCTATTGTCATATGATTTTCAATTTTGCACTCCGCCGTAATCACTTTTTTAAACTTTTTTATGGTGTCGATAGCAATAGTTATGTTTATTTTGTCCGAATGTTATATTTATGTCCGTAATAGATTGTGAGCATCAAATATTGAAATGAGTTGTTTTGGTAGTGTTTAAAACTCTGAAATAGAATCTATTATAAAAAATTCAGTGCCGAAAAGCGGCAAAAGAAACAGAGAAAGTGTGTGAAAGCAATTTCAAAAGTTTTGTGAAGAAAGAAATTACAAATTCAAAGCACAAACTAGTAATGAAGAAATTGCACACATTTTGAAACATTGGGCAATTAATACGGGAAGATTAGAAGACGAAGAGTACAAAAAATATGCTATCAAAAATATGTGAATTCAGAAAAATACTTTAATGAGTAAAAACCTAAATTCAATCTATTCGAAATTGACAAATTCCGCGTTAATTCAGCTTCTACGTCTTCCATTTCAAATACCTTCCTAGAATTCCAAGACATGGAAAACTCAACTTCCTGCATCTTTAAGAATTATGTTTTTAATAAATGTTCTAGTAAGAAGTTTTTTGTAATTGTTTGTTTTTTAATGTTTTTATCATTAAATTGAAACGTCGTTGAAAACATTTTCTGCATTAAAATGCGATATCTTTAAAATTTTAAGATATAAGAGGTACCAACCACAATTGAAGGCGATATAAATTTACTATATATAAAATTCAGCCATACACGTGTTTCGGAAATTTATTTCCAACATCAATGGCTCTACAATATTAAAATTATATTAACAAATTAAGACATTAATAACTACATCGTACAAGGAAGTATTTAATATGATTGAACATTAAAATTATTTAAATAGAGAACTTACCCAAGTATCGTAGATTAAACACATTAAGTAAACATAGTGATCAGTCCTAGGGTTTTCCTTTCTTTTTCTTTCTTCTCGCGCTACGAATCTTTGTATACGCTCTTACTCTGCGCCGCCGCGTCGTGTCCCCGCGTCGCGATGGTCCTTCCCTCTTCCACTCCTCGTTCAGTATCCTTCTACCATATTTCCTCTCTTTTTGGAGCTATCGTACTCCGCACCTTCCCTTTCTTTATCTCACCAAGATTTCACCCACTCCGCGCTCCAAAAATTTGAAACAACTCTTTCTTTGTGTCCCTACTCAGGGCCCCCAGTCTCGTTCTTCCCTTATTTTTATTGTTTTTTTCTGCCACTTCTTTTTTTACCTTCTCGTATACGTAGTATATACGGAGTATAGAGAAAGTTAAGTAACGCTGCACAAAAAAAACGGCGGATTTACGGCGAAAATAAAATTCATTGCCGGGGTCTGGTGACGAAAAAAATCATAAAACCAGTTGCTAAATTAACAAAAATATCCTATATCACGTTGTGTAGCCGAAAAAACAGTTGAAAGCAAAACGTCCGCCCGTATGTGTCCGCATCTGTCGTATGTGAACAAACCTAGCGCCTAAATCACACGTATGATCTCTTCCAAATTGAAGAAACCTGTGTCTACCTGGATCTAGTTAGAGCTTTGAAATTTTGAAAAATATTCTTTAAATTTTGGGGACTTTATATAAAATCTCCCGGACATTCTCAAAATTTTCTAAGAGACGGCTCCAAATTTTTTCTTTAACTTTTTTGTATGAATGGAGCAAATCACACTTATAAATGTGGCATAGGTCCGATTTACACGAAAACTCAATAGTTATCAATAAAAATGAGCTCGAAATTCCGCATTTGAAGAAACACTCACTCGCCATTTTCTCAAAAATGGCTCCAAATTTTTCTTCAAACTTTTCCAACGGATAGTGCTAATTGCACTGTTTAATATGATGTAAAGTTCATTTTGGTGTTTGCCTTTGTTTTTTCAAAAATTACAGAAATGTAATTTTTGAAATATCTCTCACGCCTTTGATATGCACATTTCCATTGGTTTGTACACATTATTACATTTTTGAGTGCAAGTGCTTCAAATGACTTCAAATAAAGTTTTTCGAAAACGCAATAGATTCCTGCAAAAAATAGCTTCAAATTTTGTATACACTGAAATGCTTAATCGCCATTTTCTTAATTACTGCTTCAAATTTTTCAATGAAAATTTCTATTCAGAACGAGGTTTTACTCTACTTTAATATTCTTGATGTAATATTTCTGTTGTACTATTAGGGAAGCTAACAGTTGAGAATATGTCAAGAAATGTACTTTCGGTGACGATAGATGGCAGCTGACCAGAGAATGGAGCAGTAACTTAAGCCAGTTCACACCAAGGAAATTAGAAAACTTTACTACGAGGATGTCTGTGCCATTCTGTAGCACCTCCAGTTACTTTCTCGTATACATACGGGAGCAATATACGTAGTATAGAGAAAGTTATGTAATGCTGTGGGAAATCGATTTTAACGGAAAAACACGTTCTGGGGTCCCCTGATACCCAAAAAGTGTTTTTTCCACACGTCCATCAGTCCGGCCGTCCGGCCGTCTGTCCGTCTGTCCGTCTGTCCGTCTGTCCGTCTGTCCGTCTGTCCGTCTGTCCGTCTGTCCGTCTGTCCGTCTGTCCGTCTGTCCGTCTGTCCGTCTGTCCGTCTGTCCGTCTGTCCGTCTGTCCGTCTGTCCGTCTGTCCCGTCTGTCCGTCTGTCCGTCTGTCCGTCTGTCCGTCTGTCCGTCTGTCCGTCTGTCCGTCTGTCCGTCTGTCCGTCTGTCCGTCTGTCCGTCTGTCCGTCTGTCTCTGTCCGTCTGTGTCTGTCTCTGTCCGTCTGTCCGTCTGTCCGTCTGTCCGTCTGTCCGTCGGTCCGTCCGTCTGTCCGTCTATGTGAACAAACGTAGCGCCTAAATCACACGTACGATCTTTTCCAAATTGAAGAAACCCATGTCCATCTGGATCTAGTTGAAGGTTTGAAATTTTGAAAAATAGTCTTTAAAATTTGGGGGTACTTTACATGAAGCCCCACGGACATTTCCAAAATTTTCTCAAAAACAGCTCCAATTTTGTTCTTTAAATTTCTTGTAAGAACCGACTAAAATGCACAAAGTGGCATAGGTCCGATTTTCATGGTTAATTCTGAATTTTCGAAAATTACTAAAGTTTGAATTTTTTTCGTCGTCTTACTACAACTATCAAATTGAAAATAGAGATTTTCCTACAAATGAAATTTGTTGTACTGAAATATCTATTTTATTAAGGTCACGTAAATTATTTTGAAATTTTTAGTAGTTTTCGTGCAATTTTGTATGCAATGTTTGCAATTTCAATAAATAACAGAAAGATTTTCTCATAAACGGATCCAAATTTTTCTTTAAATTTTTGGTAGGGATAGTGCACAAAATGCACTCTATCTGATGACATAAACACCATATTGCTCTATTATTTGTTTTTTTTTTAATTACAAAATGTATTTTTTTTACTTATCTCTCTCGTCGAAAATATTTACACCAGAGGCGATTTCTCCACTTTATTAGATTTATGAGTACATATGCTTTAAGTAATGTCAAATAAAATTTCTCGAAAACTCAACAGTTTTCTGTAAAAATGAGGTCAAAATTCCGCAGTTTCAGAAACGCTGAATCGCCATTTTCTCGTAAATGGCTCCAAAATTTTTCTCCAAATTTTTCCAATGGCTAGTGCTATTTGCACTGTTTTACATGACGTAATATTGATTTAAGTGTATTCTTTTGTTGTTGTTTTTTTCAAAAATTACATAAGTGTAAGTTTTTTTAAATATCGCTGACGTCGTTAATATTCACATTTCCAACAACTTATATTGATTATTGCATTTGTGAGTAAAATTCTTCAAATGAATTAAATTGAAGTTTTTCGAAAACTCAATAGATTCCTGTGAAAAAAGAGCTTTGAATTACGCATTTACAATAATGCTTAATTGCCATTTTCTTCAAAACGGCTTCAAATTTTTCAATGAAAATTTCTATTTAAGACGCGGTTTTACTCTTCTTTAATATTCTTGAAGTAATATTTTGGTTCTACTATTAGGAAACTGAAAAGTTGAGAAAATGTTCAAAAATGTACTTTGGGCGACGATAGGTGGCGGCTGGCCAGGGAATAGGGCAAGACCTTAAAGGCAGACAACAGCATGTAAATAAGAAAAAAGTACTACAAAAAAGTCTGTGCCATTCTGTAGCACCTCTAGTTAATATTATCTATACGTGGCTTTGCCTGAGACATGTAAATCGTCCTTTTTTATAACATTCTTTGACTTGACCTTTCATAAGGTTCTTTGGTATATTACAAAACTGTTGTTCCTTGGATATATATTATTTTCCTTGGATATATATTATTTCAGGAGGCAGTGGTAACTCGACGCTGTGTGAAAGTTTCACATAATCCGGTATTAGTTATGAGTACTATTTCTTTTTCACAGTTCCTGTGATTTTAATT
Organism: Teleogryllus occipitalis; assembly: GCA_011170035.1. Lineage (NCBI taxonomy): Eukaryota > Metazoa > Arthropoda > Insecta > Orthoptera > Gryllidae > Teleogryllus > Teleogryllus occipitalis. Next base: position 86,754 of record BLKR01002785.1, read on the forward strand.
ATCCATTCGATTCATATTCTCCGCTGTGCGAGTCGTGAATTTACTAGGTATCACGGAACTTCTCGTGATATTGCTTATGATAAAAAAATGTAACGTGCGATATTTCGTTTTTAATACTTAAGAGTTTGGGTAACCAGATCCCCCACGCGATAACGGATGTATTTTTGCACGACTATCTAAAGCGTAATATGAGCAAAAAACGCAAATGCAGCAAAAGTAAGTTTCTTTTTGCACTCAGTTTGGTTTTGTGATTTCTCGCAGACTGAAAGATTTCCACTCAGGTGCGTCCCGAAGTATGGCCGCCTTCACATCACCCACTGTGTGTCTCGTGGCGCATGCGCATTGATATCAATGAGAACACCCGTCCTACCCGACGCGCGGAGTTCTTCCTCGAGGTGCATGCTAACGTGTCCATCAACGGCGGATACTCGCGACCGCAGTCGTTTCAACACATCGTTTTGGCTGCGTTGTGAAGTGTTCCTTCTGTGCGAGCCAATGAGTACGCGAGATGGGACTGAGGTAATGCCGCACCCAAACGACAGTCGGCTTAAAAGGTCAGAGTTTAAGGGTGCGAGAGAAAAGTGGTACAAGCACACGACTTGTACGGTTATATGCCATTTACTGGTTGAGTTGAAGCGACTGATTTGACATGGAATTGATAGGAGATGAAAGCCTATGGATACTTATGAAAGCTATTGCTTAACTTTTTCAAGGAACAAAAAAATTCCTTGGACTGAATGTCTGTTAATGTGGACGTTAGTTGTGTATGCTGAATATATAACTTTAACTTCTCTTTTTAGAGATATACTCTATCTTTCTCTGTAATTTTCAAATAAAAAACTGCTTGTCTGTGGTACATTTTGAAAAATAATATTAATTACGAAACAAAATTCTGTCTGTAATAGGGTAATAGTTTAAAAATATTAATACAATAGGTTGAGGAGACACGCTATAAATTTCCGAGCGTATAATACTGGGAATGAGAACAGCGATTCATTCTAATCTCACCTCCATTGTGCCGTCTTTCTTCGCGAAGATGAATTTTCAAAAGTACTTCTTTGAGCAAACGGTATCAGAATTAATTCGTCGTGAAATATAGGGCATTTTTCGCGAAGAGCTCCTGAACATTTGAGTGAAAATTGTTTTGTCAAAGTTTGAATTCTTTCGGATTTTCTCATTGTATTTAATGACGAATAGGATGGTTACAAATGTTGAGAGCGATTTAGCAATATTAAGCAGAGACACCAACTACTGGAAGTTCGTTAAAGGACATTTTTGAAATGTTATTTTTTTCCTTTTTTCCAAAGTAAAGAACATACGATGGATAATCCAGTATAGAATCAAAAAAATATCCCACATTCGACTTCAATTGATATTTTTCAGAGAAATAGTATTTAAACTAGAGATGATACAGAATGGCAGTATTAATGTTTCAAAATTTCCTTGGTGTGAATTGGCTTTACGGTCTTGTCCCATCCTCTTGTCAGTTGCCATCTATTGTCGCTCAAAGTACTTTTTTACATTTTCTCAACGTTTCGGTTTTCTAATAGTAGAACAAACATCACTTCAAGTATGTTCAACAAGAGTAGAACCTCGTCCTAAATAGAAAATTTCAATGAAAAATTTGAAGTCAGGTTTAAGAAAAAGGCAATTAAGCAATTCTGTTAATGCAAAATTTGAGGCTATTTTTCTCAGGAATCTATTGAGTTTTTGAAAAACTTTATATAAAGTTATTTGAAACACTACCACTCACAAATGCAATAATTTATACAAATTGGTGGAAATGTGCATATTTACGGGCGTGAGAGATATGTAAAAAATTACATTTGTGTATTTAAAAAAACAAAGAGAACACCAGAATAAACTTTACGTCCCATTAAACGGTGGAATTGACACTATTCATTGGAAAAGTTTGAAGAAAAAATTTGGAGGATTTTCGAAACATTACCCTAAATTACCTAGCTGTTAATGCGACCTTAAATAACAAAAAAAATTAATTGAAAGGAAAAATCTCTCTCAACTTTGTAGTTGTAGAAAAACGTCGGAAAATATTCAAATTTTGGAAATTTTTGAAAATTCAGAGTTAACTGTGAAAATGGGACGTATGCTACTTTTATAACTGCATTTTACTATATTCTTACAATAAATTAAAAAACATTGGAACAGTTTTTGAGAAAATTTTGAAAATGTTCGGGGGGCTTCATGTACCCCCAAATTTTAAAGAATATTTTTCAAAATTTCAAAGCTTCAACTAGAGTCAGATGGACAGGGGTTTCTTCAATTTGGAAAAGATCGTACGTGTGGTTTTGGCGCTAGTAGTGTGCACTGACGGACGGAAAGACAGTCGGACAGACGGACAACGGCCTGAAACGTGTATTTCCGTTCAAATCTCGAAATCCCTTTTCCGCAGCATTACATAACTTTCTCTATACTACGTAAATTTCTCCGTATATGTATACGAGAAAGTAAAAATATTGTGAAATTGAAATTATGACAGAGCTGTACACCGTACATTGCTTAACTGCATTTAGCTATTTACCTAACTCATTACCTATTTCGCTTACGCGACGCACATTATTGACTGTTTTTCCGAGAATTAAAAGAAATGTTGGCATATAATTAAAAATGTCCTGAATCTCAATATCGGCATCTTTGTCTCTACGTATGCGCGTGAATTCATATTTTATTTGGAGGCTTGAATTACTCTGATAGATTTCTTTCTTAATGAAGCGTGTAATGAGTAGCAAACGAGAGAGATTATTTTGTAACTACTACTCATGAACAATGTGTGTATGTGTAACGAAAGCTTGATCACAGTTTCGTACAGTTCTTTTATGAAGTAGCGCATCAATGAGGTGACTACATTTCTTGAGGACTGCACTTGTGTCCAAGTATTTATTGACAAGAGTGTCAATTGCTGAAAGAATGTTACTTTTTTTTGATCCCTCGTAATATAACATTAACTTAGTGAGGAACAATGATGTTGTCCTTAATTTTGATATACCAAAAATTATAACATTAATTCGATTTCTAGATACAGTGTATTAGTTACCATTAATTATAAAATGCATCAAAAATGTTTTGTAAAATATCAACAAAAATCAATAACTTAACATCGGTTACTTGTTCAAAAACCTTTTAATTTAATAGGTCATGAATCGATTAATATTTTTCGAAAAGTAGTTTGAATATCCAAAATGCAACCATCTAAAAAAAGTTAGTTTTTATAATTTAATAATTTTGAATTTATTTTCATTGTTAGCTTAAAATAATTAAAATAATTAATAATAAACTCTAAATATAATGTTATAAAGTTTGTTGTAAACATTTTCAAAAATATTATATTAAATTCCATTATTTTTTCCTCTCCTGACAAGCCGCCCTGGTCCTCCGCAGCTTCCAGCGAAGAAGCTCACCTCGCGGCCGCCATTTTGTGCACCCGCACCTCGTCCCACCTCGCCTCGCCCCGTCTCGGTGCTCGCGCGCGATCACCGAAAAGAGCCCCTCCTTCTCCTCCTCGTCCGAGACCCGCAACCCGCGGTTACGCTTCGGTTATTATGTTATGTTTTTCTCGAAACGGGATCGGCGCGCGCGTTATTTCTTTTGTTCGCTCTCGCGAGGCGACGGAAGCTTTCTCTTTCGCGAGGAATGCTTGCTTGCTCGCTGACGGCGGCGGCGGCCCGCTCGTTACAGAGCGAACCGGAGCGGTCCTCGGGATTGGCGGACGCGCCGGTCACGTGCTTCTACCCAGCATGCTCTATTTCCCCCGCGGCGGCAGCGCATGCGCGGAAGCAGTGAGACAGAACCCGCGCTCGCCGCGTAGAAGAGGTCGCGCATCGGACCCGGTGCTCTACTTCCCGCCGCGATGACGCAGCCAGCTTGACGAGATCTCGCGCATCGTCCGCCTTCCAGGGAGGCGGCTCGCGCGCTTCTCAAATTTAAATCAATAATCAATTGTTTAACATTAAGAGTTGTCTTTTATTGAAAGTATTAAGAAATTAAATTATTAATAAAATAATACAAAATATATGTGCAATTTTCGATAGCGTATTGTGCGGGGTGTCCGAGGCTCTGCATATGGATGCATGTAGGTTGCGAGTTCATATATCCTGAGGTAAAAGGGGAATGAGAGAGATGGTGATCAGGAGGAGGGATATGGGGTTGCATTGTGATATAGGTTTTTATAAAAATACTTACAAAGTTAGTGTTTATGGTTTTTTTCATGAATATTACACGATTCAAAATTAAAATGAGGGGTCCTCTATAACGTGAAACCTTGCAAAGTTGTGTAATTTTGTTGATTTTCCCAGGTAACATTTTGTTTAAAAGAAAGAATATAGCCGAATAAGGATGTGAAAAGTACCCCCAAATCAAATTGATAATCGCGATACTCATATATAAAGAATAAAAAATGAAAAATAGAGAATAAAAAATGCCGTAGATTCCCCCAAAGCAGCCTCCAAGGCTATCTGTTGCAGAGATACAATGAGAAACGTGTTTTTTACGTTTTATTTTTCTCGGCTTCTATTACATGTAACAAGCTGGAAAAATGCAGAGAAGGGTGAAAATAGTTGAATTTGATGGAATTTACTAACTTATTCGGATATATTCTTTAAATCAATAATCAATTGTTTAATATTAAGAGTTGGTTTGTATTGAAATTATTGTATTGAATAAAAAACAAATTTTATGTGAACTTTTCGATAGCGTATTGCGCAGAGCCTTGGAGACTCTGCTTATGCAGTTGTGTATTTAAAGGGTCCATCCATGCATTAAAAGGGGATGATGATAGCGATGGGGATACAAAGGAAGGAGATGGAATTACATTAGTCTATACCTTTTTTATAAAAATGCTAAAAAATTTGAGATTTGTGATATTTCGTAATATTTACAATTGAGAAGTATTGAGAAGAAGTTTTTAAAATTAATTTTAAAGGTTGCTCAAAATTTTAATTAAAACTATTTCTTGAAAAATGCAACACGATTCATCATTGTTCCCAATCAATTTGTTCGTGTACACCCTTCAGACTTCAAACCCCCGGAAGTACGCGTACGCATCCATGTACAGGTTGAAAACGTTTGTACACTCCTTAAATAATGCTATTATCTTATTTGAGTATAATTGCTAGTCTGTAATAACTGTAGTTGTAGCAAATTTATCAACCACTGAAGTTCACCATACTATTTATTGTGCCTTCCATCATTTTCTTTCCTGCTATAGCCAACGTTTGTTTAATGAGTGCTGACGAATCCCACCCCTTACCAACACCAGCCACAATCTAAAATGGAGGCTTGTTATGATTCCGGCAGTAAAGAGTAATATTGATCGCTTTCTGATCTACTGTACGTCTGTCAAAAGATTTTTATTCAGAGAAGTTGACAGTTCATACTTAGGCTCAGTTAACTGAGAGACTTTTAAAATTATTTTCAAGGTCTTGCAGGTGCGGATCTATACATTGAACCTTTATATTTGAGCTTTACCTTGGTTACGACGTATTAAAAGGCAAAAGCGAGATGATTCACAGAAAATTTAGATAGAAAAAGGAAGGGAAAAAAATGAACGGGTGAAGAGAAGAGTCGCGATGTCGAACAATCGTGCGATGAATACTTAAGGAGGAAAAATCCCTCTCTTTTCGCGAAGTGGATTTACAGCCACTTTCGCGTCCCACCGCAGCCGTGAAGCGCTTCCACATCCACTGTTTCCCCCATCCTTATGGCACCAGTTCTCACCCTCGTCGATCCTGCCGCCTTCGCCCCAACCACTACCCTTGCGATACCTGTAGCTCACCTCCGCACACCAAACCGGCATCCCCGCCACCTCCCTCGACGACCAGCCCACGACCTCTGGCGCCCTTCCATGTCCCTCGAACCCATCCAGCGTTCTCCGACGCCTCACCCCAACTTCCCTCGATTCCACCCGACGCTCCTGGTGCCCCCAATGCCACCCTCCTCCGACAAAGGTAGCAATAACTCTAGGTCCTAGGGATCGAGTCCCATAAGTGGCAGGATTTTCGACACTAGCTTGACAGTTAGATCGAGTTCAGTTTCTGTCTGGAGGAGAGTTCTAGCGGCCTGCTGCTCTGATGCATGGTTTTCCGATCAACAGTGGGCGAACTCTGGAGGAATACCCTAACAAAGATTCCATAGCCCCCACACGCCATCTTTCCTTCCTCTTCCTTGTTCCTATTCTCCCCCTTACTTACACACACAAACACTACACTACCACGCTTCTCGGGAGACCAGTCGGAAGCTTAAAGCTTGTCCCGACTAGCGAGGTGTCACACTGGAGAGGGCAAATATCCGCAAGGCGAGGTGTAGGTCGGCGCCGGATCTCGCTATCCAACGGATAAAAATCACCACCACCACCTTCCCGCGATAAAACATGCACTGCACTTACAGTAGTATAACCTTAGCCCTTAATGCGCCCCGAAACGCTGAAAAATAAACCAACTCAGCGCCCTTGACGCACCCCCTGACGCAACACTTGACACTCCCGACCCTCTCACACATTCCGATGCCCCAGACTCCCACGACTCGTCCAACGCCCCCGATATCCTTCGACACCCACTGACACAGCTGCATTCCCCACGACGCCCCGCGACGCCCTCCGACGTCTTCCGACGCCCCATGGTGCCCCCCGACATTCCCCTACACTCCCCGTTGCCCCCTGACCCTCTATATCCCCCGACGTTCCCTGAGACCTCGGACGACCCTTGACTTTCCCCACCTCCTCCCGACTCTCTACGACGCCCTCCGATGCCCCGATGCCCATTGGTGCCCACGACCCCCCCCCCCGAATGCCCATGGACACCCTCCCGAAACCACCGCCCGACGCCACCCCACCCACCCCACCTCCCGACGCCATCCCCCGGCGCCCTTCGACGCTCTCTGACGCCTCTCGACGCTCCCCGACAACCCCCAATCCCCACGAACGCTCCGCGACGCCCCTCAACGTCCGTCGACGCCTTTTCACAACCTTCGTTCATCCCCGACTCCCCGCCCTCGCCACGGTATACCGCCAACCTGCCTGCCCTGAGGTCTCCGCCTCCCTCGCCTGTCTCCACCACTGCAGCGCTCTTTCACCCTCGTTGCCTCCTGCAGGGTTGCATCTTGAGAGGATGCCCGGCGCCGCGACCAGGCACTGCGGCGCGAGCGCGCACCGCCTCACAATGGAGGGAGCCGCGCGTGAGGTCGGGTTTTGGCGCAGCAGGTCGCAGGAGCAGCGCACGCAGGGTGCGATCGCGAGGCGCTCAGCATCGTTCAACCCAAGCGCCGAGGACGGAGGATGGGAAAAGTGGAATTTAAACCCTTTCGGATTGTTTTAATGTGATCGATCATTGTCAAATGACTTTAAACATATATTAAATTAATATAATTGTGTCGTTTGCTCTCTTCTTCCTCCAAGACTTTATTCGGAAACGTAGATTGGAAATTTCTTCTTGCCCTCTATTGCAAATCAAACGTTTCTGTCTAATTCTATCTGTTTGGACTGCTAGTATTAGCTCTCAAAACACATCGTAATCGAATCTTATTTGGTATGCGATTAGAGAGACTTCTTATTGAAACGTTTACTGTTATCTCAAAAATATTCCAAGAAGAAATCAGTTTAAAATATTCCCATTTGAGAATTTTTTCATCAGAATATTACCATCATCACCAAGTTACAGAATACCATGAGCATTAAAGTATAAAATAAAGCAATAATAAGTAATGAAGAATATGTCTGCTGGTTATTGAGATTGGGTCACAAGGAAGAAAACACGCATTTTACATTGCCGACGTTTCGGCCGTATATTTGGCCTTCATCAGGGCTGTAATGTTCTTAGTTAATAAGTTATGCATTCTATTTTCTTGCATTCTATTATTTGACAGTTAGAATGCATAACTTATTAACTAAGAACATTACAGCCCTGATGAAGGCCAAATATACGGCCGAAACGTCGGCAATGTAAAATGCGTGTTTTCTTCCTTGTGACCCAATCTCAGTAACCAGCAGACATATAATTACATCGGGTCAAGAATCATTGAATAGTAATGAAGAAGTGCTTCTATGACTAGTAATTAGTCTTAGTATAAACGTTCTAATATTTGTTAACGAAGCTTTATGATAGAAGTTGATATAAGTAGCGTTAGTCCGCGAATATTGAAACTCATAGAAATTAATTATCTTTAGTGCTTACATTGATTTATAATTTGTTCGTAAATTTCATTCCAATATTTCTCGTGTCAGAGATAGCGTCACCAAAAGTTATCCAGAATGAATTCTTCTCCGGGAAAGCACAATTACTTTGACCCCTTTCTTTTTTACCATACAACTATTTTAAGAAGTTAAGGATATACAAAGTGAATTTAAATCTTTACAAATGTAATTCTATCAGTCATATTTAAGGCTTTAAAATGTGCAAAATATATTTACATATCCATGTATTCATGATTACTGAAAAAATATTAATTTATGCATTTTATTATATGACTAAAAATCTACATTTATTAAAACAGTATTTTGTACAAATTGCAAATTCGTGTTTTCTGTTTTCAAACCAATAATGTGATAGAATATTTCAGATCATTAGTGTGTCTGACATGACATTTCTTATGCTGATCATGCAGTATACGGCGCGCCCACTTACGCTACAAAATGAAATGCGTCTACAAGAAGGTGTAACCGGCCATGGAATGCTGTCAAAACAAGTACCAAAGTGTAAATAATATATATGACAGATAAGAGGACACCAACATGGTCATCTTCGTATAAAACCTTGAGAAGCAAATAACTGAATAAGAAATACATTTGAATAATACCAAGATGTTCTGGCTTCCTTCTTCTGAAACAAGACAGCGTGCACACAAAGAAATTCTAAATACCCAGTTTTCTTCTTCGATTGAGCAGCACAAACGTGTTGTGAACTGCTTTTTAAGCAGTGATTATTAATGTCTTGGTCAAAATCAAGTATTATTATGCAGATAATTGAAACAAAAATATTTTCAAGGAACATGGTGGAAATAAATATATTGAAACACAATGGAGAAAGGAATGTAATTTCTCTGTATGGTTCTTCAACTATTGAAACACGTCGGTAATGAATTACATTTAAATGACATTTTCTCCTCAATTAGAGACAAAAATACCACTTCATTGAACAGTAGCGTACCCAAGGGGGGGGGGCTGGACATTGCAACTGAAGCCCTCACCCCCACCCAAAAAATATCCTGGGTGTACCTCTGAAATTGCATGTTTAATTAATTCATGGATTCATTGCAAAACAAATAATGCTATCCAGTAGTCTGCATTTTTCCTCAGTCTTAAAATCCAGGAGGAAATATTCATTCAAACGAAAAATTAATTTAAACCAATATTATAATATTATAATAATTATTGTATTATAACAAATATTGATCGTTTTTTCGGTGCTTCTTTTTCCTTTAGTTTGCCATCGATAAAACATGCTTGAAGTAGCGCCCAAAAGAATTTGCGGGTTCTAATTTCGCATAAAGCGTGAGGATTTTACCATGTTATGTTGCCACCATGTGGTTATGGTTTGATTGGTTTTCTCATCACCATGTATCTCACCTCAACCATCAACTTAATCGGCAATATTTTCACTTTCTCGCAATGGAGTAGAAATAAATTATGTAATGCGGCGTGAAAAAACTGCGAATTTTCCGAAGGAAAACTCTTATTACAGGGTCCTGCTGACGAAAAAGTGGATAAATTCAGTTCCTAAATTTAGAAAAAAGTTCTCTAATATGTGGTGTAGCCAGAATTTGTGTTGTGTATGCTTGATACCGAAAAATCGAATGACGGTAAAACGTCTGCCTATCACTCCGTCTGTCAGTCCGTCAGACCGTTTGTCAGTCCGTCGGTCAATCCGTTTGTCAGTCTGTTTGTGAACAACGTTAGCGCCTGATCCGTTCAACCGATTTTCTCAAAAATTGATACTCCCCAATCAGTCTAGCTGAGGAATCTCTTGATTTTGAAACCGATATTTTAATGTTGTGGGTTTACATGAAGTCCCGGGGATATTTTCTATTTTTTCTAAAAAATTGTTCCAACATTTTTGATCAGATTTTGTTTTTGGATACTGTGAAGGACGTTTAAGAGAGTGATGCAAGTCTCAAGTTCGTTAAAAATCCTGATTTTTCGAAAATTTCAAAAGTTCAAAATTTTTCGCTGTCTTCTTAATACTAAAATTTTAAAGATAGATAATTTTCCCTCAATGAAATCTATTTCTTAAAGATACATTTTGAAAAAAATTATTGTACCCTTTTTCCAAACGTTGAGTTATTTTCGTGTAAAAATGGGCAAGAAATTATGTACTATTTTAGCATGACTAGTTTGAAGTGGTTAAAATGCCCAACTTTCCACTTTTGGGTGTGGGAGTTCAAATTCCGAATAACTAGGAATTTTTGGTGGACAAAGCGTGTTTCCCTAACTTGCATTTCCTTTCTGTGCCCGCTGCTGTACCGTCATTCATATTATGTCATCCCCTTTTCCATCTCAAGTCTTTACGTCGCCCATCGTCATTCATCCCTCTAACTCTCCCCACCATCCAGTGTGTGGAATAAATAAGGCAAACAATTACGGTGATCAGTTTCAAAGAAAAAATTAGGACATGAATGCGTAAGTTTCTTCTCCGGCCAACGCTGAGAAATGAGTACAGCACTAATCTACATATTGATCGTTAGCACAGACGCTTTATCCCGAAATCTATAAAAAGTCAGTGTAGAGAACAAAGGCTGAACTTCAAGCTCATAAGGGCGGAACCCTCAACGAAACTTACATAAGAACTATCTCCCCAAATTTATTTCGAAATAAATGCAGCTGTAATCTACACTAAGCAGAGAACGAAGAGCTGCCAAGTCCCGTTGCTTCTATGCATCGATACCGTCATTGTTCCCATCGGCTTGTTAGAGTCTGGAAGAGAAAAAAACGTGAGCTTGACCGGCGTCGTTTGAGTGACGCGCGATGCCTCATCTGTGGACGGGAGAGGCGGCGCCAGGTGCTGGCTTCCTGCCTTCGACCTACGGCAGGTGGCGCAGCGACGGCGTCGTCTGTCGACCGGACGCCTCGCCTTACACAACGGCCACGCCACCGTTGCCTCCAGACGCACGTGTTGGGGAGGGGCAAGGTCGCGTCGCCAAGGCACCTGCGACACTCGTGTGCGCCGCCTGCGATAACACCGGCTTAGGGCTTCAACTGATGGCGCTTCAAGGCCTGTGACCGGGAGGTCCTAGCGTTTGAGTCCGGGCGGTGGCAGGACTTTCGACACTAGCTACAAAGCTACGTCGAATTCAGGCACTGTCTGGAGGAGAATTCTAGCAGTTGGCTGCTCTGATCGGTAACGACCTTGAGAGCCGGGAGCTTAGAGCTTGTCCCGGCTGGGGTGGTGCCCCGCTGGTGGGAGATATCTGGTTGGGGAAAACGGATCTCTCCATCCAGCGAGGGAAGATCACCACAACCACACGCAACAAAACTATGCACTACACTTACGGAATTATTGACCTAGCAGTTGGTGCGCCCGAAATCACTAATCAATCAAACCGCCTGCGATGAAAGGAATGTTGTTGCCTCTGCAGCGTTTCCTGTGGGTCCTAGGGTTCGAGTGTCAAAAACGATGGCAGATTATCGGTACTAGCTAAATAGCTATGTCGAAGTCATTGGATTGATTAGCAATTCCGGGCGCGTCAACTGGTAAGGTCATTCGTTCTGTAAGTATAGTGTTTATGGTTTTTTTAGTGTTTATGTTGTATTATGTTTTTTTTCGGTAAGTGGTGAGATCCGGCGCCGACCTGCCTTCAGCTAGCGGGGTTCTCCCCTCCAGGTATATCACATCCTGGCCGGAACAAGCTCTAAGCACCCGATCGGTCTCCCGGCGTGCGTGGTAGTGTGGTGCATGTAAGTGTAATTAAAAGGTGATGACAGCACAAGCAAGAGGAAGTACATATTGCGCGCGGCCGTGGCCCGTTTATTTGGGTACTACTCGGGCATACGCGTGGTATTGATCGGATTAACCGCAGAAAACTATCGATCAGAGCAGATGACCGCTATAATTCTCTTCCCGACAGCGACTCAATTCGACCTAGGTATCCATCTAGCTAAGTGCCGAAAATCTCGCTTCTATCGGGGGTCTAAAACGTACCTGTCAGAGGCACTGCTGTGACATGACTTGGAGACCTGAGCTACCTCTCCCAATCAGCAGTTTGGAGAAAAAATTTACAATATTTTTATTGAAAACATTAGATATTCACTTCATATTAGAGAATTACTGCTAAAGGCAACTGCAGAGCTCCTTTCAAAAGTGACGTAGCTCCATTTCTGTTTGTTTTCTAGTTTTACTTATAGATCTATTCTTCATTTTTCTGCCAAATATTGCGTTAAAAATGGCGTTTCTTCTTTGTTAAATGGTATCCAAAAAACATTGAATCATGTTTTGAACTATTAGGCTTAATTATATTACCTTCCCTTTCTGAAAAACTATTTCTTAAAGGTTCGTGACATTGGAAATAAGCTCTTCAGTTCTCTTCAGACGTCACCCTTTGCTCGGTCATCGACAATCCAAGTGAAGTCTGCGGCCGGATGCATTCGCGGGTCCCCGAGGTTGAAAGGTGTTCCTCCTAGCAGGGTCCAGAAGAGCTTCCAGCTTCAACCGGGCCCCTGTATCTCAGGCCACAACCCTCATCTGTTTCTCTCTCCATGCCATCACCGAACTCCGGTTGGAAAGGTAGGCAGAGACTGTGAGGAATATTTTTGATAAGAGTAAAGGTGAAATGTTCCTATATGTCCTTAACGTCTTTTCGGGTTAACAGGTAACATTTAATCATTTGATCATGCCAAACTTCCTTTTGTGTTCTGTATATTACGACTATCAAGTTGTAGTTTTCGTATTGTAGTAATTCTATTTGTTTTAATTCAGATGTGATAAATGTATTACCTACTGTATTCTCCCATTAATACATTTTATCAACCAAACCTTTCGTATTTCATAAAATAGTTTTAGTACTTTACACCCTTACAAACTGATAGAGTTATATTACTTTACTGAAGTAAGTTGTTTTCGTTATCATAAGAATAAATGTGAAGTGGTTTGGGTTTGAAAATTATTTTTCGAAACAGTACTGTAAAATGGCATTTATTTCAAGAACATACAAATACAAGTATAAAATATAGGATAGAATTCAATATTATTAAAACCAACCGTGGTTTAAACACAGAAAAATATTATTTAAAAAATTATTTTAATTACATAAATAGATTACAAGTAGAAAATACTGAAATATATATGCCTTATTTTTTATTTTAGCTTTAAAGGAATTGTATTTTTTGCAACTTTAAAAAAGATAAAAACTACAAATATAAGTTATTCGTTTCAATCTGCTTTCCAGATCATGACATGATCTGCAAGCCTGCTAAATTTGATTTATCTACTTACAATGGTTTTTAAGAAAGTAACTTCAGTTTTTTAATATATATATATATATATATATATATATATATATATATATATATGTATATATATATGTATATGTATATATTAATAATATAATTTATGTATGTAATACATATAATATAATAATTATATTATATTAAATGCATATCGTTCATATGTAAATTCAAATTGTAACTTTCCCAAAAACTTAGAAAATACACAACAAATTGATATAGAATTAGAAAAAATCAATAAAATAGTTCTAAATGCTTATAATTATTCTAGTACCCGCATTAAACCGAACATTCATACTCGATCTCTCCTTATAAATATCTTAAATCTTATTAAATCCAAACATAACCTAAGATGATTCTGGCAACAAACTGGTTAGACAGTAAAAGAAAGACATTAACAGAAAATTCAACAAGTTATCACGCATTATCAAATTACGTAAAGATCTATATGAATTATACAAATTTCAAAATTACATTGTAGTACAAATGCATCCAAATATCAGATCACAATGGACAACAATTAAAAATTTAACAAAATCTTATTCCCCTTTATCAATATTAAACAACGGTACTATATCTGCCTATACCGATTTCCAAAATTCAAATTTAATTGAAAATCAATTAGAAAAGTCTTTTACACCAAAACCTATAATAGATCAAATTTTTAATAACGAAATTGAATCTTTCATCTCTTCTCCACTTTATTCAGTCGCTTCAAAAATAAAATTTATTTCTCCTGGAGAAGTTAAAAAATAACACAAAAATGTAATATTCATAAAAGGTTCGGCAATGATTCTATTACAAACAAAATAATGAAATAATTTAATTTACAAATTTTATATAAACAAAGTAATATATTCAATTCAATGATTCGTATTTCTTATTTCCCACAATCATGGAAATTAGCCTAGGTTATCTCTATATGTAAACCAGGCAAGGAACTTCATTTTCCCTTAAACTATTTACCTATTAGTCTCTTATCTTCATCATCTAAAATGTTTGAAAAACTATTACACTCTCCTCTATTATCCTATATTTTATATCCTCTATTATCCTATATCCTATTCCAAATTATCAATTTGGTTTTAGTTCTCATTGTTCGACTTCTCACCAATGACTACGTGTTTCTGAATTAATAACTCAAAACTTTCATTAAAAGGAACATACAATCGGATTTTGCTTTGATATTGCCCAAGCATTTGATAAAGTTTGGCATTCAGGATTATTGTATAAATTGCATTCAATAGGAATTTCCATATATTTATTCAAAATAATAAGAAAACTCTTTACATAATCTTAATTGTGGTGTCAAAATTAAGACATCTTATTCCTCAAGAATCGGCACTCTCATATATATATATATATATATATATATATATATATATATATATATATATATATATATATATGTGTGTGTGTGTGTGTGTGTGTATTAATTGGACTCATCAATATAATAATAAATCAATCTAAAACATAAACAAATATTTTCACACTCTGCAGTCCTACTAATCTCCTATGTCTCAAAATAAATAATATAAATATATCCTGGATAGAAAATCATATGCCAATTAAATACTTAGAACTCTATTTCGACCGTCAATTAACCGGGAAAACACATATTCAAAATTTTGCCAATAAAACTACCAACAAAATTATTGCCCTTAACCAATAATTTTTCATAATTACAAGTTCATTGTGGTATATCAATATCCAAGGCAATAACAAGGTCACCACTTACATACACATGCCCATTTAGGTGTAATGCATGTGCATCAAACATGAAGAAAATACAAACTATAAAACTAAATAAATTTTTACGGAGAATTCTAAAGGCTGAATGGTTTATCTCCAACAAACAGGTACATAAAGAATTACAAACATACCTAATTAAGATATTTATCATTAATCAATCTAATTTCTTCAACTCTTTAACAAATTATCCAGCTTATCAACATTTCGATCTGGGAAAAAATTATCACATAAAACGAATTCGTTCCCGCTTCGCCAAAGCTATATTTCCCCCACCGTAAATTATTTTCTACATTATTACTACATAATTTCTTCTCTTAAAAATAAATTTATATTAAAAATTACTAATTATTTATTAAAATCTAATTTTACTCTAATGTATTATTAAAATAAAAGCATAATTATCAATAATTAAGAAAAAGAGTCCTGTCCAAAGAGTTCTGTATAATTTTATTCAACATCCTGAAAAACTGTATAAAATTGAACAGGGAATAAATATATTTAAAAAAGTTTTTTTTAATATAGTCAAAGTAACTTCAGTTTATAATAACTAGCAACTACAATAACTAGCAGGACCTTTACGGACATTCCACAATCGAACATTATTGTTTTAAAACTGAAAATGGCTTTGTAGTGGATTTTAACTTCATCCCAGAACCTGAACTGAAAACCTTAAGCATTGTGGTTTCAATATGGCAGGCTTAATTGACGTTATTAATACCTTAATTTAATTTTACATAGATTTTTGGTCATTTCTCACCACCCTACTGAAGAGTACTGGTCACCAGAAGATCTACTTTTTCAAATCTCCATATCACCCGTCCCTCACATGATCGTTTTCGTGCTCCCGGATGTATTCCTCTCGCATTTTCTCCGTATATTCCCTCGCATGTTCACCAAGTGTTCTACCACATGTTTATCACATGTTACGTTGAATATTCAGATGTTCCCCCGCATGTTCAATTTCTGGGTCCGGCATGTGCCTCGTACGTATCATCGCATGTTCCCAAATGTATTCTCAAAGTTTCTGTAAATGTTTCTTTCTCACATGTTCTTACACTTGTTAATCTGGAAATTAAACTCTAAATAAAATCAAAGGATTTGTATTAAGAAGTGCTTTTATAAACTTTATAAACGGCGGGAAATACTGCAGTGACTCTTCAGATTAAACGGGAAGTTCAGAGTAGCTCGAGTACCCAGAAGAGTTAAAACCACAAAAAAGTACTTAACTGAAGGGCACTAAAAATGCTTCTTAAAAAATTGCAATTTCCAAAAAAGTACGCAACTTTTTTAACTATGTTTTAAATGTGAAAATAGCTTCACACTGGAACCCAATTTTCAGCGGAAACATCAAAAAGTAATGGAAAATTTAAGGTCTCATTTTGCAGATTGCGGTTTAGAAAAATATAACTGGGTCCCTGGAACAAATAAGACGGGTTGTATGATACTAAGTCGCATCGTTTACGGGTTATGCGCGATTGTAAAGTGTGTTGAGGAATAATGTTTGGCGGGTTGCATGTACCCCTTGGTAACCATACTCTGCGAAATTCTATGATTTACTTTCTCGCATACTTACGTCCTAAATATTAGTTATTTTATGCTGCGCAAAAGCTGGAGAAGAAAAGTCGTTTTATATGTCTCTGATACTGAAAAAAGTGGATAATTCTAGTTTCTTTATGTGGTAAATTACTCTCATCACCAACGGTCAGATTTCACGTTTTGTAGTAATGTTATCGAAAAATCGGTGCTAGCGAATAAACCGCAGTCAGAATAGCTACCAAAACTGACAATCCCCTATAGATCTGGTAGATGTCGCGGCCTCTTGAATTCCGGATTTCATATTTTGTGTTTTGGGGGTACTTTACATGAAGTTCCAACGACATTTACAAAATTATCTCAAAAATTGATTTAATTTTTTCTCAGACAGCAAAGAATGTTTATAAAAATGGCGCAGATCCATTTATAAGATTTTTTACTGCAGTCTCAATTTTTTTCTTTAAAGTTTTGAATAGATGGACAAAAATGCACTGAATAACAAGATATAAACGTTATTTTGATTTCATTTTTAATTTTTCAATACGTATGGAAATGTATGTACAAGTAGTATTATATTACGTAACCATCGCAAATAGTGCGAGAAGGTAAGTGTTGTAGCACCACTAGGTTTTCTTTGATGCACCTCTCGGGGGTAATTTCCTATTCACAATTATCTACCTTACAGTAACACATTTTCGAGATTTTTATGTTCATGGTTTCTTATAAAAGGAAATAATCCGGCATCTTTCTTTAACGTATTATACATAGCGGGTATTATGGTAATAAACATTTATTTATAAATTAAATATATTAAAGTTAAATGGTATCTACATTTTCAAAAAGACTCATTTTTACAGTTACATAATTATCCATTCGTAATGAAAAGCTTTTAGAAATTTTGATATAAAAATGCAAATTTTTGCCTACGGTTTATTTCATGTTAACGCACACGTGACCTTAAACATCAGCTGTGCAATGTGTTAAGTTAATAGTATGTATAATGGGGAACACGAGGGAGGAAATAGCCAACCAGAGCCGGTCACTGCCGACTCGGGGGAGCCGTGAGAGAAACGTGGCCCACTTTCGGAAAACCGAGGTCCATCCGCTCAAACTGTCCGAAACTCTCGCAAACTGGCCCGACATGCTTCCTCTCTGCAACTGTCCCCGGTCTCTCTCTCTCTCTCTCTCTCTCTCGAGGCCTTGTGCTCGCTGAAGCCTGCTTGACGTGTTCCGTCATCGTATTTCTTCGAGATCCATCTTCACTTGGGACTGCTGTGATGGCAACAGAAAAAAGTTTAATAGCAGATCATCATACTGGGCCTGAAATCTGAGATACTCGGAAATCGATTTGTGATTTGTGATTGTTAGGAATTTGATCATGATTGATTATTTTTATTTGCTTCATTTACATTTTTATTTGCCTTTTTGGTGTTATTATTGTTTATTAGCAACATTTAGGTTAGACAAATACAATTTTGAGAAATATTTTTTAAAAATGAACCAAAACTTCTCTATTTATTAGATAAGATATTCACTACCATTGAGTGTTTGAGTTTCATTTACTGCGAATTTAGGAATTCGAATGCATGTGAAATTAAAGGATTTACTAATGCTCTCGTTATGCCGAGAGAATACACTCGCATACACACTCTTGTGCACAAAGGCATTCATCCAAAAGCATTCATTCATGCCCTATTTTGGTCCCAACGCCTTATTTCATCTCAGGTGTCACAGCATTCCTGCTGTAACCGAGATAGTTTCCAGAGTCTGCTGAGTCATTTAATGCTTCAAGTTCTAAGCGTACTTCTAGTTGTGCTTGTATATCTTATTGTAGTCGTACTTGTGTTTCTTGTTATTGTTGTACTAGTATTTCTAGTTATGACAACTTGTTATAGTTGACCTCGCACTCCAAGTTATAGTTGTACTTATTGTAGTTGTTGTATTAGTTGTTTCTGTAGCTTCTCTGCCGCCACAGTTTCTCTCTGGTTATCTACTGATCATCCATTTCAGCAATTGCCTTCGTCATCAATTCATATTAATAGAGACAGTGTGTCAAAGGCGGGCCGGTCTCCACAAAGACATCTTGTAGGGAAATGAGACATTACTAGTTTGCATAAGATTCTTAAATTTCTTGAGATGCTATAATGAAGCTTCAGGTTCCATCACTTGCCGCATTTCTGTGACATGGGTAATCATGCTTTATATCTTTTACGAAACGTTTTTTCATTGCAAAAAAATTGCAGTCGCGGACGAAAATGTTCTAACTCCAGTATTATAATATGGATTCTGACTACAAAACGTGTTAGTAGAGGTAATTAACTATAAATAGGAACAAGATTTATCCAGTTTTTCGTTAACAGGGCTCGGCAATAAGAGTTCTTCAGCCGAAAATTCGCCGTTTTCTGGCAGACGTTTACAATTATTTCTTCTTTTTTTTCTTTTTTTCTTTCTTTCTTTCTTTTTTTCTTTTTTCCTTTCTTACACCATAAGGGCGAGAAAGAAAAAAATGTACAGTATTTTTATAATGAAAATACTATTTTCAATGTGATTTAAAGATATATCTTTAAAGATAATTAAGTTTAAAGATATATAAGAGAGATATTAAAACTACTTTGTATGAATTGAGCAAAATTACAAAAAATCGTAGCGTGAGGGGAAAAAGCATAGTCCACGTGCTCCGTCTGGATCCTGGATTACATTTCAGCAACAAAACACTGTACCAGGGCGATCCGATGTCGGCCACATTGAGATTTGTGGTTTCGGAACCACAGATACTGTGCGATTCCTCCGAAAATTAATTTCATATGATAAATAAATCAAATAAATAAACAAATACAGGACACCATTCGCTGTGAACCTCCAACCCATCGTCACGCAAAGGGCGCTCTGGGCTGGGGCCAGTGGTCTAGCGAGAGCGAGAGCGTTGACCGCTGACGATAATGGCGACAATGGCGGTTCGCGGTGGCTGCGTCCGCGATGGTTCCGTTGCCCGCGCGCGGTCGCGCGGCCGCGCACATTGACGGCGGCGGCGGAGGTGGTGACGGTGACAGTGACAGAGACAGGGCGGGGAAACCACGCCGCACTATTATTCGAACTGGTAAAAAGGAGAGACGGAAAGAGTCCTCCTTAAACAAAGAAACAAAAATTCTGTAGGTAGTGCCGAGAACGCAGCCGGAGTAGGATATATGAAACGTGTTAAGTGAGCTGCGGAGGGTGTGTGAGTGGTAGGGTACAGAAATGACGTAACCAAGAACACAATTTACATTTTACTAACGTACTAGAAATGTTTCATGCTGGAGTTATGTTGAAGTTAGTTTTGGACTTATGTCGTAACAAACGCACCGCCGTGTTCGCGTTCATAGAGAGTCGGTTTGTTTCGCAAGGTCGGTCTAGTTTCAAAGATTATTCCCCACGTCAGACTAAGTGCAGCTTCTATTGCGTCATGCGTAGCACAATAAAGGCACCATCTCCGCACGCGATACATGCGTCATCGAGTAATCTATTCCACAATATCCATGTAAAGTGTGAGGATAATATAATGGCAAAAATGTAGGGGATATTAGTACATGTTTTCGTCAACGTATGGTTGCATGCTGTATCACCAAATGCCACTTTGCCCATAGTGTTGTTGTCTGTCAATGATGACAGAAAGCAAAATTAGGTTCGAACGAAACCGCATCGGATCTTTCAGTTGATTCCAGTGGCAGGTTGCTATGACCGGTCGTTCCCCACAGTTTCTTCGATTAATATCAGGAGAATAGCGGAGCAGAGCCCTAATCAAGGGGCTATGGACCATGCTTTAGATTTCCTTCTTCATCCTTGTCTCTGCATTTCCCCTTACACACACACACACACACACACACACACACTTTTGCAAGCAGTACACTACCACATACATCGCATGAGCAGTCGGGATCTTAGGAGGGGGTGCCTCGCTGAGGATTTCTGCCGGCCGACGTGTAGATCTGCATCAAACCAGCGGATTCAAACAGCACCACATCTTCGCTATAACATGCAAAACACTCCCAAGATTAATAACCAAAATAGTTCACACACCTGGAAATATGAAATGATCAGTCGTTCACTCACTCAGTCGCTCGCTCGCTCACTCACTACCTGTTTCTCACTCACTCGCTCACTTAATCATTCACAAACTCATTCAGTCACTCGCTCACTCAGTTGCTCAAAGGAATGTGTTGAATCCGCCTTTTGCGTACTTGAAACACCCGTAAGGTGACGGCAGGTCGGCGGCGGCGGTGGCGGCGGCGGCGGCGGCGGTGGCGGCGGCGGTGGTGGCGGCGGCGGTGGTGGCGGCGGCGGCGGCGGCGGCGGCGGCGTCGCTGCTTGGCTCTGCCCGCGGTCCCCGCCCCACTTCCATCGCACTCTCTCCGGCCCAAGGTCGAGGCTTCGCGGGCCACTTTCTCCGCCCCGCGCCAGCGTGTTTGTACACAGGACGACGCGCCGCCGTGCGCTGCGCCGCGCCACGCCACGCCACGCCACGCCACGCCACGCCGCGTCGCGCCGCGCCGGCCGTCGCCGGGGATCGAACCCGCGGTTGCCCGTGGGGGCGGCGGTTCCTCCCCGACTGACGGCGTGCTGGCTTTCCTCCCGCAGAGGAAACAGAGGAACTCCGGCGAAACCTGCTCTGTATTCGCTTCTTACAGATTCCGTCGGAAAGGACTGGAATTTAAACCAGAATATTGTAATAATAATATTTATTCTGCGAGTGAGCTTTCACTCGGTTGCAGTGTTTTACAGAACGTACAAGACATACAAAGACAAGTTAAAAAGATATAATTTAGGGAATATAAACTACTAATTTCTAAGAAAACACATTACAATTATAAATATTGATATCAAACGCAATTCCCTAGACGATTCCGGAAAAAACGCACAATAAGGGCATAGTCGCTAGTACTGCCGTAGGTAGATTGTTCCAATAAGTGATTGTCCGGTTTTTAAAAGAGTATTTAGCTACGAATGTTTAATTAAGAGTATTAATTGGGTAGTTTATCGTCGGTGTGGGAGAATCCACAAAGTTAATGTCAGATTGGCGTCTTCGTATTGTATACATTGTTTTTGAAAGACTGATGTAACCAGACAACAGCATTCTATGAGCATCAATAACGAAATGGCACTATGTATATTATAGGACACAGCTACACGGAGTAAAATGAGTGATTTTACAATCTTCGACATAGAGTTCGAACGTGACTTTATACATGCATATTCCACTTAGCCATTTTTAGTGGAGTATGCAAAATTGTGTTGCAGAAACATGTTTTCTCGAGTTTAAAAAGCACTCTTCATGACTTTCATCCATTACGGCCGCTGTTCGTTAAGAAAGCAAAGGAAACAAATTAGTTGTGGCAAAAAGGTCAAAA
Source organism: Teleogryllus occipitalis (assembly GCA_011170035.1). Taxonomy (NCBI): domain Eukaryota; kingdom Metazoa; phylum Arthropoda; class Insecta; order Orthoptera; family Gryllidae; genus Teleogryllus; species Teleogryllus occipitalis. The sequence continues at coordinate 108,864 of BLKR01002785.1, forward strand.
AACATATCTGTTTAAAGGTAAGGTATTTCTATTCTTATTGATAAGATTTATTCTCATAAGAATTAGTATTATGAAAAGTTAGAATAAGTATATTAGAATAAATATTATGAAAATATTAAACGACACGTGGCTGAAAACGTAAATAACGAACTCCAATATTTACAGAACTCACCTCGGCGTACTACTTTCATCTGCGTCCATTATTTGCTCTATGTCGGTATAACGACTTTAATAACTATGATTTTAAGCATCTTTGTGATCGCTGTTTCAAAATTATTCTTCACAGATACTACACGAATTTAGATTCGGTAAAAATAATGACTACTCAAACCTCTTCCCCCTACATGGTAGTTTTGGCTATCAACGAGGTTTTACAGCAAGTTGGTGCACACCTTTTTCCTCAGCTCATTCCATGATCAGATTGTCTAATGAATATCCAAGTTTCCATTTTCCGGTCAGAAGCTGAGATTGTCATGATCAATCATATGATCATTGTGGAAACAAATTCCTGCAGGTTACCCTATATATATATATATATATATATATATATATATATATATATATATATATATATATATATATCAGCACCCCGACTATGACCCCGACGTGCTACAGTTATTTACTTCAAAGAGAAAAAATAGCAAATTATTCACATTCTTACTTCGTGTACATTTCCGTGGTTTACTTCGTGACAGGTTCCACACCTTTAGCTCTCTCCTCTATAGATACTTCTGTGGCATTTGAGTACAGTTCTCACTGGAAAGAAAATTGTAGTTTTTAATAAAAACGCTGTTCTCTTCTTCATATCATCTATCGCTACCACCTTACTTCTCAACCAATTTCCACATTGTGCTGCCTCATTAGCTGCATCCTATGTCGGCTTTTCATCTTGAAGTTGAGATTTATATTCATGCCATTTCCCTCATCACTCTTAATATATTTTAAATGTTGGTAACCACGACTTCGGTTGGTACTTTTATTCTTCACTGAATAAAACATGTGCAGTATATACCTCCCTCATACGTTTTTTTACTGTTTTACAGCAATTTTTACTGTTTTTGATGAAAATAAATCATATGTCCTCCGAAGTTAAACTCCAGCCCCAGTAACATTATTTCATCACCCACGATACTCACCATTGATTGCATGTTTCCCTTTCAACTTTACTGCCTGTCCTAAACTCAGCTTTCCTCTACGTAACACCTCAACTATCTTTGTCTCCACTATTATTTTCTTAACATCAGTTCCATTCTCCATGCAAGCTGTTTCTCATAGATTTTTCGAGACTCAAGAAAAACGACAGTTAAATTGCATCAGCAATATTACATAAATATTAGCATATGCCAGATCGTTTGTTTCCATGTTTAAGGCAAGGCATAGAGCATTCATGGCGATTACTAGCGTACATTGTTGTGACCAACTTTGACTTTTCGAAAATTATATCAAAGTGGATTACAGATTATGATGCAATTTTCACTTTCTTCTCTGCAATGTGAAAGGAACAGTTTCGTGGGCTTTGCTGTTGTATTCAAGGAAGCTTTAAGCAAACAGTCTGATGCAGAACTGTTGTCTTTTGAGACATTGCATAGTCAATACAATTTTGTTACGACCGGTGTATTTCACTTGATTTCACAATATACATTACATTATTTAATAGCATTATACCACCTTGTATTACTGTAAGACAAATTGTGTACATATTCTAATCAATCCAATGCCACTTTTTTATCATCTTGTGCAAATAAGCACTATAATAAAGCTGATTCTGTCTTGCTGTTTAAGTAGCGCCCTCGTTGTCGTCTCACATTCATTATGAAGCACGATGTTTCCTCATTTTCTTAAGACGCAATGTTTAAATTACTGAATCATATCTTGCGTTCTCCAAAATACTCGTATCTGCGATGTGATAAATTCCACCCCCTATCCACCATCTCCCATACCACCCTCTTACTCTCTCCAGTACTACCCTTCCCATCCCGCACCACCCACTCTCCTATGCCATACCACCAACTCTACTACGCCTCACCACCGACAATGTCTCGAACCAATCACCCACATTCTGCACAACCAACCCACCCTATCTCTCTCTACCCACCCAACCACCCTATCGTTCTCCTTTCACTTTCTCTTCCACACCACCGACCGCATACCGCACCACCAACCCACCCTATCCTTCTCCCACCACTCATCATTTTCCGCACCGCCCATCATATCCCGCACCACCAACTCACTCTATCCTACTGACCACTATCCCACTAACATCACCACTAAGATATCCTATCCTGCAACACCTTCGAAGTCCCCGTGCCCAGGTCGACCACCATTCGACCGATTCTCCGGTAGCGGAACTAAAGGCTTCCAAACAGCCAACCCTCTCCCCGCTCCCTATACATCATTGACAAACGCCCAAATACCACATGGGACTCTCGATAGCCTCGCGCCCCAGACATAGGCTCTCGGATGTCAACGGAAGATGGAGCGGCAACCCGAGCGTCCCGGTCCGGTTCGGTTCGCGAGCGTGTGTCGGGCGCGGGGTGGGGGCGGGGCGAGCGGGCGAGAGATGCGCAGCTGCTGGCGCGGGCGGGCGAGCGCTTCTGCCTTCCGTTCCCAGGGCGCCGCGCCGCCCGTCCCACGCCCCATTCTTCTTCTTATTCTGCTTCGTCTTCGACCTCCTTCGCCCGCGGTTCCCACGCAACGCCGCCCCCGCGCCGCCCCCGCGCCGCCTCCGCGCCGCCCCCGCACTGCCCCCGCCAGGGCATTGTCAGCGCAGGGTAAATATGAGCACCCAGCTTCACCTCCTAGAAAATTAATAAAAACAATTATTATAACTTTAAAATAAAATATTTATTTATAAAAATAGACTGTGAAATGAAGTATAAATGAAATATTTAAAAATACATTATATTTTCATGTAAACATGTGTATTTACCTTGCATAATAATAATATAATTATTGCAGAAACTTGAAAACTTTTATGGAACTTGGCAAAATGGTTTGATCGTTAAAGTTGTTTTCAATACTCCTCCGTACGTGAATAACTGTGATTCTCTATTATTAATACTCATACAAAACCTTCTAACTCGCCGTTTCCTTACAAATGAAATCTTCATTTCAATAAAATTCCCATCTAAAAGAAATTATCCCGTTCCCAGCACAAATTATGGCTACACCCATCCTCTCTTTGAAAACTGTTACAATTAATACTATTCGAATATGTATAAAATTAAGAAAATTATGTGTCATAAATTATTCGCCTGGTATTGATCGAAGAGACTATGGAAAACAACTGATCAGAGCAGCCACCCGCAGGATTTCTCCATTGGCTGAATTTGATCTAACAACGTAGCTAGTGTCGAAAATCAGCCACCACAGGTACTCTTGGAACTCCCATTTAGCGATACGTATATTAGGTAGGTAGGTAACGGAAATGCTACTACTGGGCCATCTCACCCAGTAGAAAAAAAATGAAAAAATTGATATTTGATTTAGGTGCCAACGTAGTATTCCGAAGAAGGTCTCGTCACTATTGAGAAAATTTTATTTTAAAAAAATGAAATTTTATGGTTATTTTTATAAGAATGGAATGTGCGAAGGGCGATGTCATCATACTTTTTTCCTGAGATACGCATTTCATTTCTGAATACCATCTGTCATCATCTCGTCCACGTATGAACGCTGGACAATGGGCGCGTTGCTCACAACCTGAAAGCCGGAACGAACCTCACAAAACGTCAGCCCGACAATGCGTGAGGAGGGTCTTCATGAAGCGCGAGCTCACGAGATGGGCAACCAAAAACGACATCCGCTGCATGTCCTCGTGGGAACTTCACACTTTGCGTCCTGCTGTTGTTTCCCTCGCAATGAATACCGCGGCAGAGGAAGCAGCAGCGGCGCCGCCACGCACGTCTTCGCGACACGCACCCGCACGCGCCGCCGCACATGCCAGCCGCTCGGGGCGGGGCGAGGTGTGGCGGGGAGGCGCAGAGCGGGGCGGGGGCCAGGGAGCGGCGGTGGAGTAGGCAGCAGAGGTAATGGTAGTGGTGGTGGTGGTTGTAGTGGTGGAAGTAATGTCCGCAGTGGAGAAGGTGATATCGGTGACTCGGTGAGAAGACTTTTGATGGTGGAAGAAGTGGTAATAATGAGAATGGGCGTGGGGGTTTTGGTGATGGGGATAACTAGGGAGCGGAATTGAATGAAAAATCTTTCTTCTTTTCACTTTAGAGCAATGCCTTTTAGTAGAAGCATTAATTTAATGTTATGTTGAAAGGAAATGACTAACCGACCTTTTTCTGGCATTTTTCATTGAGTTCGATTTAGAAGTCATTTTCTACCTTTGGCTCATCATTCTTAAAGCATTTTTTGATGATTTAATCGGTTTTGATAATATTTTAATACTACTATCTTCAAATAACATTTACAGGACGCAACAAACGTTTTCCACAGAATTCCTGACTAGCCTATTGAATTTCTTCGCTCAGAAATTGTAATGTCAGCCGTTGTGAATACGTAGAATAAATCTGTAATAATAAGGTTCATGAGACGCCTATCAGCACCATTACGCTTCGGCCGATTTCGCGATAACTAAAAACAGAGATTTCCTGGTAAAGACCATCCCAAACCAAACGTTTGCAAACTGAGTTCATTCAAACGAAAGAAAGAAGCCTCTATTAAATCAGTAATATATCTAAAAGATTGAGTAGTTCATATGAACTGGTTTTGATCAAATAACATCAAATTACGATCAAGTCAGTTTTCTTTGCTTTTAGAGCATTTTAAAAATGTTTCAAGAGTATTTTATTGATAATTTTTGGCGATGATTTAGGTCGTCAAAATTCGCCCCTACTGATAACGGTAGAAGTGGTGTTCGTTGCGGAGATGGCGGTGGCGGTATTGGCGGAAATGAGTGTGAAGGTGGAAATGATTGATTGATGTTTCGGACGCGAACACCGCTAATGTTCATTAGTCCCATAAGGGTAGTGAATGTTTTAATCACGGGAGGTGGTGATGATATCCCCCGTTGGAGAGTTCCGGCATCAACCTAAACACAGGCTTGGGAAGTTTTCCTCCAGGTATCTCTCACCAGTGCGCCAACGCTCCAGCCGGGATAAGCTCTAAGCTCTGGGCAACTGTAGTATGCGTGCATGTGTGAGAATAGGACAAGGAAGAAGAAGGAGAGATCGCGTGCGGTTCGTGGCCCGTTTGTTAGATTACTGCTCCGGCATTCGTCTGGTGTTGAAAGGAGAAACCACGTAAAGCTACCGATCACAGAAGCCGACCGCTCAACTCAGCAATTGAATTCGGCCTAGCTATCTATCTAGTGTCGAAAATCCTTCCATTGTCGGAACTCGAACCTTCGTACCTCCCGATCAGAGGCACTACAGTAACATCAAGATGCCCTAACCCACGTAAGCCGGTGGAGATAGAAATGATGAGGATGGCAATGGTGCTGGTGGTAGAGGTGTAAGAGGCAGTAGTTGTGTTGGTGGCAGCAGCAGCGGTGGTGGTGTTGGTGGTGGTGGTCGCGGCGTTGGATGTGACTGAGGTGGTGACGGGGACGGAGGCGATGGTGGCGGTGAGCTCGTACTCTGATGCGCAGTAGTTCCCGCCCCTCCCGCCCCCCGCCCCGTCCCGCGTGCGCGCACGCTCGCTCAGGAGGCAGATGACGTCACGAACGCGCGACTTTCTCCAGGCGCGCGACGCCGCGCCGCCCGCCGGTGGGGCTGCTGCTTCCACCATTCCCGGGTGGAGGCGGCGGCTGTGACTGCGATTCAGGTACACGGCGCTCGCTGTTGGACGAGTCTGCCTACGACGCAGGCCCACCAGTGATTGCTAGGTCGCGAGTTCCATCCCGCGAATAAGTCAGACATTTATGTGATGTGTTGAACAGCGGGGAGTTTGTGGCGGCTCTTGGCAACGAATTCGTAGCCCAACTGCTGTGATCTATGGCATCCATGATCATCTCCAGGCGAATGCCGGAGCAACATTCTATAATATGAGCCACGGACACCACATGATCTCTCCTTCCCATCATCATAAGGGGTCGGATAATAATGAATTGTCTTTTTCTTCACTGTTGAACAGGGCCTTTTGGTATATACAATAATTTTATGTTAAGACAAAAAGAAATGACTCATTTTTATAAGTATTGTTTTTTGTTTTTTGCAGTTTTCGTCGATTGCGACTAATAATATTTTTTACCTTTTTCTATCATTTCTAATACATCAAATAATATTCACAAGTATATTTACACTGTCCGTTCGGCCGATTTTGGGATAACGAAAGACGGAAATTTCCTGCTAAAGAACACACCAACTCAAAAGTTAGCAAGCTGAGATCACTTGGACGAAAGGAAGAAGCCTCGATTAAATCAGCAATATATCTAACATCGTGAGTTTTTCATCTGAACTGGTTTTGATCAGATTTTTCAGGTCATTCGTCTTCGATTTTAGGGTATTTAAAAATATTTTAAAAGTATTTTATTGATTATTTTTGATGATGTTTTAAGTAATCAAAATACGCCACTTATCATCATCGTCAGATTTCATCATCTCTCCCGAATTGGAGGGTTCCGTCATGGTTAGTACGACCCTCCTGGCCGATCGTCATAACTGGCTTAAGCCAGTTAAGCGAGGAAGCCTTGCGTACTCTACATTTTTTCTCCGGGAGAACGCTAGAAAAATATCTTACATTTCTTTCTGATCTTATTTCATGTGCTCACTTCATTAATACTTAAACATTTTGTAATCAATTGGCACATACTCGCACGTGCACAAGTGTTTGCTCCATTCAATAAGTGCGCTAAAAAGTCCAGCAGTTATTTAGAATGCTCAGACTCATAGAAAAATTGAACAGCCGGGAAAAGAATAACACCAAACGACGATATATATTCTTTATCAGTCATAATTGCATTATACATCTTCAACAAGTTTGCATCACTCTCATAATTGTTACATAAGACATTTGAAGATACTGAAATATATCTTTTTAAATCAAAACGAATTTTGAAAAATACTTGATTATCGATGTCTTGAAACTGCGGAAGAAAATCATCAAGTATGAATTATCAAAAAAATTGAATTATTGTGGTTCGAGGTAAAAATACGAATATATGGGGATTGTGAAGAAAAATGATATAGTATTGAACTTACGCAGAGTCGAATTATGGATTCTTACGGAATTAAGGAATTAGAAATGTTCATTGTTACTTTTATCTATATCTGAATTCATTGACTTCTCGGTCTCTTGAATACGAAAGCGGTACCAAATATATTGACACTGAGATTTATCTGCCGAATTTTAAATGCATAATACATATAAAAGAAAAGAAATTTGGATCGGCACCGATAAGTTCATTAACCAAAGTTCTAGTTATCGAGGTTTTACGGTGCAAAATATCAAGAAGGTACGGAGCAGAGATACAAAAATTCATGTAATCAAGATTTGGGAAATCCAGGTCCGACAAACCAAGGTACGTTGTATCGAAGTCCGACTTCTCTAGTTTCAATTTATGGAGGTTCGACTTTTCGGGATTCGACTTATGGAAGTTAGTTTCCAGCTATGCCGTGCCCCTTACTCGCGGCGCGTCCTGGCAAGCAGGCGAGCGACGCGCCGCCGACCTTTCCGGACGGCCACACGCCCCGGCCCGCCCCGCCTTCCCGCCCCTTCCCCCACCCTGCCTCCCGCACCGACCGCTCCGCCCCGCCCCGCCGCTGCCCCGCACCTGCCCCGCCCCGCCCCGCCCACCGCACTGCCCACCGCACGGCCCCGCTCCTCCCTCCCCCCTGCTCCGCCCCGTTCCGTCCTGCCCCGTCCCGTCCCGACCTCTCGCGCCTCTTCCCGCCCCTTCCCCCACCCTGCCTCCCGCACCGACCGTCCCGCCCCGCCCCGCCCCTGCCCCGTTTCTGCCCCGCCCCGCACCGCACCGCCCACCGCACGGCCCCGCCCCTCCCTGCCCCGCCCTGCTCCGCCACGTTCCGTCCTGCTCCGTCCCGTCCCGCCCCGCCCCGTCCCGACCTCTCCCGCCCCTCCCAGCCTGACCCGTCCCGTCCCGCCCTGCCCCTCCGAGCGCCGCCCCGCGCCATCGCGCGCCGTAAGGAGGCCGCGGAGTCCTTCCCCTCGCCCCGCGGCCCCTCCTTCGGTCCCCGCCCGGGAAAGCGCGCCTTCGGCCTCGCTCCACGTCGCATCTCCGCGGCTCAAGGTGAAGGTCGCCCGGCGAGGCGGGAGGCTGAGTGCGTTGAATGGAGCAATAAACCGAGGCTGCAGTCGAAGATGACGGAGTTCACTCCCGGGACTCGCGCGATCAGGAGTTTTTTCAGGGGTTAGCTGACCTACAAAACAAGAGTATCTGAAGGCACGAAGGAACCTGCGTGATTTTAAATCGACAGTCTTGTGTAATTTACATATTTTACATAAGCATCTAGTTCTCGACGTTCGCAAACTATTATCGGGTCGGAGGTTTAGAAATAGACTTCTGACATCCGAAAAGTTTGTTTTTGACACAAAACGCAGGTGCAACCGAGATTTTCCTCGGGGGATCAGGTATAGTGTCGAGCTGATTTGACGTTTTCTTATGATTTTTTTTTCATTTATACTGAATGTAAAATGTATTCTTTTTGTTGACTTACAGTTAATATTTATAACGTACACATTTGACATATTTAATGACTCTCGTTAAGAAAAATATTGAAAGCTATATTTTTTACTTTCTCTTCTTACTAAGTACTTCGTAAGAAGAGAAAGTTATGTAATCATGCGCCGGAAAAAGACGAATTTTCTTATTATGTATCATTGTCTTCTGGGGGGGAGTGAAGCCCCACGAGCCTCCCCATCCTTAGATGCGCCACTGGCTCTGACATGCGCCACTGAATGGTCATGAAGTTCCCTTATTAGCTTCAGAACATTTTTGACGTCGTGCCATTATGCACTTCGAGTCATACGACTGACATTTGAACTGTAAAGGATCTTAACGAGCGAATCTTAACTATGTTTAACGAATCCTATGCATAAGATACGACCTTGCGCTTCGCTTACTGTAAGTTAATGTATATTAATTTGTTCAAAGTAGATGCCATCTCTAGTAATTCACAAAGTGAGCGCGTAAGATTTTGTTATTGACGTGTACGGGTGTGATTATAATAGTCCAAATATGAATCAAATGGTTGAAGGTTAATCTAATATTTCTTAAATCATATTGTACGAGTATATCTTTGTGAGATTTTTCAATGGCATTATAATCTGCAGCTCTAATTCTGAAAACGTGTTTTTGCCGTCTCAAGGAGGAATAAATTCTAAACCCGCATCCATTACGTAGAAAAAAAGAATATTATATGAATCATACGTACGCATAGATAATGTAAATCTCCGATGTTCTTGGACTTCTACGTTTTGCAGTTAACTTTGTTAGAGTGGGAAAGGTATGCCACCCGCAGACTGATATTCTTTTTAAAGCCAATCATTATGATATTCTACCGCCGAATTTTACCTAAATTATAATGCACAACATCAAGAAGTTACAAATGCGCTAAAACTTCCTAATAGTTAGTATCAAGTTCATCACCGTTTGAATTCGAATCTAGAATCTCGAATAGGAGAACCTCTTGGTCTGCGAAGCTTTAATAGCTGACTTGCAAAAACATACGTTACATACCCGGTTATTTCCATTTATAAAATCAATTTCTCTGCGTTGATTATTTCATTAATCTTTTGGTAATTCAATTACTCGTCTTCGTTGGTTTACACAACCATTCGTGCTGTTTCTTATTGACTATCTATTCTCAGAAGTCAACTACCTGTCACGTGTTTGCTAGTTTGTCTTCCTGATTGAAGTGACGCAACCCAATCGGAAGAGTACAGTGAACCCCTTTATTATGCATACAATGATAATTCTTGAAGATTTCAAAGAATTCCTAATTAGAGCAACAATAATTTGACATTCAGTACATTAGAAGGCACTTGTTAACATCAGCTTTAATATCATTTCTTCTACCAAGAGGAATAGTCACTGTTGTTACACAATGCGAAGTTGCAAAAAAACGAAGCCATCCGATTGTGGTTATTCTATTCCTGAAAAAGGAATATGTGATTTTTCTTCATTGAAAGAATGGCTAGTATGTTTATGTTTAAGTAAATTTCGTACACAAAATTTGTCTGCATGTATAAATACGCTTTAGATGAGAAGGACTCCAATTTATGGCATCACGTTATCTGCATATACCAGAACGATTGTCCTTATTTATTCATAGACGATGAAAAACACAACCCTACATTTCATACCTTGACATAACCCAATACATATTTTCGCAACCCTCACTAAAACGGAAAGGCCCATTACCCCTCCAGGAAGCGCATATTTTTCAGCTTCAGTGAATCACTTCATGTTAGTCACATTTGTTTCCTTCCCAAATAACCCCAACAATATTTCATTAACTGCCAGCTACCTTTTATTTAAGGAAAAATACAAAATAACTGAAAATAAGATGAAGAATGGTCTACAATTTTGGTTCGGAAACCATCTCTATACCAGACATGCATTTGGTTATACTTCTTTCGCAGTATTACTCAATAGTTGACCGTGTGGTTGCATTACTTAAATCGCATTACAGGAGTCAACACTTACCACAAAATTTGAAAACGTGCCGAAATCCGCCGAATATTTGACAACAATTTTGGATGTGGAAAGTAATGGATTTTCTGACAAGGGTGCAGGCGTCGCGAAGGACCGGGCGCCCAATGCAGCGGCTGAGGTGACTTATCAACTGAAGTCACTGCAGTGTCTCTAATTCGGAGACCCTACGGCTCGAGATCCGGCGGAGGCTGATTTTCGACACTAGTTAGATCGAATCTAGCCGCTGTCTGGAGGAGAGTTCTAGCGGCCGCTCTGCTCGGAAGTGTTCCTCGGTTTCTTCGATCAACACCAGGCGAATGCCGCAGCAGTACCCTAAAATATGGGCAACGGACCGCGTGCCCATTCATCATCGTTTCCTTCATCTACCTTGTCCTATCCTCATCCCATATTTACTCGTACGTACACATTTACATCCACTACTCTCTCACACATGGCGAGAGATCACTCGGGAGCTTAGAGATAATCCCGGTTGGGGCGGTGCCTCACTGGTGGGAGATACCTGGATGGGAAACTCCTGGAAACCGTTGACCCCGGAGACCATGATATCCGGTCCGGTCGTTACCGGATATTACCATCGCCAGCGGGAACTATTACTTCCACCTCCAGTGATAAAAGCTTGTACCACTCTTACGCGACTAATGACCATAGGAGTTGATGTGCCCTTGTGGCATTTTTCGATTAAAATGTCTTTGGAACGTGTACGAGTTGTGTCATGTATGAAGATATCTTAGATATTCAATACTTTTTTTAGTAAATTTGATATAACACTTCTTAAACAAAATTGATATATCGCCGTTATTTGAATTTAATTATTTCTTCCTCGTAACATGAAACAACTCAGCAAATAGTATAAACCTCTAAACAACTCGACGAGAGTCTTTAATGAGTCAGTTTCGGCTGAATTATTTACATCGCATTTCAGAAACCCGCACCCGCAAACGAGGTTTGAAAAGCCCCGCATGCCGCGGTGTTTGACGACTTTTTCCGGCCGCCGTGGAAAGTGCTGGGTGCGCAGAGGAGCGGGCGAGCCGCGCTGGAGGGTCGCATGCGGTGTGGCGTGTGACGTTCCCTGTCGTTCATCACCAGCGAGCCTCGGGTGTCGTGTGATTCACGCCCAGGCCGGGCGCGGCCGCCCGCTTTCCCCACCCGGGATGATGTGGCGTCAGTCGATGATTGTGACGTCAGAATATACGCGGCCTCCTGCAATATATCTTCATCGAGCAGTGAGAGAAAAGCAGATTCGTGGAGACGTAGAGGTGATAGAGACCTATAAACGTTGAGTCAAGTCATATATTATGTGGTGTATGATACCTAAAAAAATAATAGTTTGTTAGGTCCATCGCTATTCTTTACTTAAACTTACATTGAAATCATTCTTGCGTTTTTGTCATCATATTGTAATGTATTAACTTTCGAACGTTTTCGTCTTGATTAGAACATTCATCAGGGTTTATTAACCATCATTAACATAAACTAGCATTGAGAAGTGGTTAATATCCATTTTCTCATACCCGTCTGGATTTAGATACAAAGCAGTTGCTTAAGATGATTAATCTAAATCGCAAAGCTCAAAAGCAGGAGTCTCGTCACCAACAAGGAAATGCGCATCCTAGCATTGCCTGGAGTTGGGTTATACTAATGTGCAATGTATCATATTAAATTTTTGTTTTGTTCGAATATTATTTATGTGCAAACTCGTTGGACATTGGTCGGCGTGAAGATATAAATGGACGGATATATGGAAGGAGGATAAAAAAAATCGAGAGAAGCCTTTTTTTGTATGTTGTAAGATTAATATTTTAATAGTAAGAGGAATTACGTAATAAAAATGGTATTTGTGAAAGGAAGTGAGATAAGAACTTCCACAAATTAAATTGGGAGCTGAAGTTATGATAATGCGAAGAAGAAGCAATTTTATTACTTCTTCCTCACATAAAATTTTTATGTCATATTTTATTGTCAATTTTATTGCTCATATAAATAAATAATTAATATAATTTTATTTATTCAACATAGAAACTCGTGATATTTTTAGAAGTAGAAATTTAATTTAACTATTAATGACCGTTCTTTCACATCGTCCAATGTTATCCGTATGAAGATATTCTAAAAAAAATTCATGTCCTGAGAACTGATGAATAAAAATATATTTTACTGGTGTATCGAAAAAACGTCGGGCATATCTATAAGATAAATATTTTGGTACGTCACAAATGAAATCGTAGAAATATGAATTTGCGACTGACACAGTGGAATTCGAAACTACAGACCTTGTCTTAGAAACTTTCTACCAGAATTTTGATTCCTGTTTATCGCATTATCAGCTACTCATCGCAATCATAACGTACTTTATCTTTCCTAGCTAACACGGATTGGCAAATGTTCACATCATCTGGCACAAACCGAAGTATGGTTGGAAGCTGTCTCCTCTTCCCATCTTATCCACACACTTTCGATATTGTGAATATTAAACAGTAGACAACAGTAACCTAAAATGTTTGTTTCTAAAAATTGGAATAAAATCAAATATTACACAAGATAGAGATACATTTTTGTCTGTAAAATTAAGTACTATTATTTCCTACATATGCCTCCGCCTAAAAAAGTTATTAACGTCATTAAACCGATATTCAGTGAGTAACAGATGTGACTGAAGTTTGTAAATTGTGGGGATAGACGATGTTTGATTTACCAAGTCCGTTATTTGTGATTGTTCAATGTTGTTTGTGATTGTTCAATCTGTGTTGTTAAATACTTTTCGTGATGCCACCTTCTTATAAGAAAAGATCGTCTCAAAGGAGAAATACCTTTTCTTGAAATAAGAGTACTTACTTGCAATATTTAGCTACATCTCATTTGTTATCGTTGTTCTCAATGCCCCGCAACCGTTAAAATACTTAACATCAGCGGCATTACTTCTGTCTGTTTCGTGTCGTTATATTGATATACCAGAAGATCATTACGAAAGCTAAATAAACACTAACGCCAAACTTAACATTTCTGTCTGAGAATGCAAGATTAAGAGCACATTCTTATCACGTTCTTATCACCGTATTCGTAATGCATAAGTTTTATTAAACACAAGCAAGAGTGTATTACAACATTACTGTAATGGAGCATGAAGTAATAAAAAATATTTATCATACGTAAATCAATCAATGGTTGTTTGCGGTGACTGTCCGATTAAATCAAAGATATAATATTCCATCTATTCCGTCTCTTTCATATATGCAAGTAAATTATTGCATTAATTTGTTTTTCTAAAACATAAATTCAGGAGGAAATATTTGAAGTAATATACTAGCGATACGAGAAGTCTCAATCTTGCAGGCCAAACTGATTCTATCTTGAATTTGGTTAATCTTTGCAGATAAGATACGTTCCTTGGTGATCGATCTTCATATGGAATCGGAACAAAGGTATGCATAAAACATAAAAAAGTTTAGTATTGTCATTAATCACGAATTCTCGGAACAAAATTATTTCCATTATTCTGAATAGAAAGAAATCTTTAAGCAAAAAAAATCTCAGGATATCATATGAACAAGTACATTTCATATTAATTTACTTCATGAATATATTAATGAATACTATGTTCAATTTTGCTTTCAATTCATGTGAAACATTTCAGTTGGGGACGTGAGTAGGAATACTCATGAATTTCTATCATTGATGACTTCCTCTAAGGATATATTACAATATTCAAATCCTACACTTTCCAACAAGCTTATCGTCATAGACGCAAAAGATATTCATTGACGAACACGTTTTGAAAAGAAATCTACGGAAAATAAATTTAAATTTGGGAAAGAGGGTCTCATAGCTATTCAAATAGATATAGATTCATTGTCAAGAGAGCCAATAATTTCAAAACGTACATGAGCTTTTAAACAGGGAAGGAACTGGGTATATAACGAAAATAAAAATAAAAATATTAGAAGAACACGAAGACTCATGGAGGTGTCATTTCGAAATCATGCAAAAAGAAAGTACTTACAAGGATGAGTGTGATGGAGAACCCACCAAAGGCAAAAATTGATGTGGGCAGCCTCAGGAAGCGATAGTGTTGAAGTACAAAATGAGAACTGCACAGGAATTGATGCCTAATCTTTGTTAGGAAGAAGAATAGAATTTTTAGATTCCTATTATCGAGAGAGCAGGAATCGGCGACGAGATTTGGAGCTCTGTTTATGTAAGGTTGGCATACCCGAAACATAGACCATAGCAGTTCGATGTAGCCACTTGCTCACGGTTTGCAGCGGGTCCACACGTAATACTACATCACGGGCGGTTATGGGAAGATAGTTTTGTAGAGGGCGGTGCGGGGGCACCCTCGCAAATGAAAGGTGGCAGTGGTTGGAGAGAGGGGTGAGGGAGGAATTTGTCCTGGGGGTGCCTCGGACATTTTCTGAGTCATAATACTCTGAATCCCTCCGTCTGATTTGTATGGCGTCAACAATAGCACACATTTTCTCGCATTATTTCTAACAGCACATTTTTGACATTTTTCATAAATATTGCCTTTACTTCACGAAACATTACGGGAAAACTATTTTATTTTAATGTACATACGTAATAAAAAGCACATAAAAGTACACTTATTTAAACATCTAGTTTTGTAGATTAGGTTTCATTAATGAAAAAACATCTCTGATTAATGTTCTTTTGCAATGTTAATTTTTTGTAATTTTCAAGAATACAGAGTTCACCGAAAATGGAAAACGCGCAAATTACTAAGCGTTCTTTACACTACCCGAAAGCAAAGTTTAATAAAACATTTGGAACGATTTTTGAGAAAAGTTTGAAACCATTGTATATTCTTCATGTAAAGCAGTACTTAATATACATAGGAACCAAATTTTTCCACATTTTTGAAACAAGGTCCCTACAATACGAGGTTTCTTGTAAAAGATGCAAATTTCTGTCGCAGTAGAACAATGCCATTTCTTTACTATGTAAGTACGCAAAGAAAGTAAGAAATTCTGAAAGATTGTAAGCGGGTTCTAAGACAGCGGTGAGCGTTTTTACAATGTGAAATGAGAAGACAAACACTCTATAACTCTATGAAAATACGTTGTGAAATGAGAAGAAAAACACTCTACAACCACCATCAACATCATCCCATCCATAGTAATTCACCTACCATCGTGATTAATAATTGCCTTACTCATACCCAACGTACCATCGAACAAGGAAATGCAAGGGGCAAAACCAGCACTGTCCAAGAAAGGGGATTGCTCCTATTTTGATTAGGCACGTAAATGTGTATGTCAATTATCACTAGAGCTGAAAACTAGCATCTTCATATCGTTCCCTTTTCGACTGGGCTTTGATGCTTTGATTTTGAAGGTTCTTTGCGATGTATTGAGGTTTTGAGATATTTTTGTTTTGGAATTTTGGTCATTTTCTTATTGAAAAGAGTTTGGGGAGATTTTTTTAGATCTTTGCTCATTTTTACTTTTTGGCCCTTACGAAGGTACGAGAAAGTTATGTATTCGTGTGTCCGTAAACGTCGAATTGTGGGTAGAAAACCCTTATTGCTGGAAACTGGTAATGAAAAAGTGGATAAATCCTGTTGCTAATTATAGAAAAAATCCTCAGTCCGTGGTCAAGTCTAGGGCCTAAACCGATTCAGCCGATTTTCTTCAAAATTGATATTCCTCAACCGATCTGAATGAACTTCAGGCTTTAGGAGTTTCAAATGATTATTTTGATTTTTTTAGAGTACTTTACAGAAGCCTCAAAAATATTTTCAAAATTTTCTCAACAATTTTTTGATCAAACTTTTTCTTCGGATATCGTAAAGGGCGCTTAAGAGAATTGTGCAAGTTTCATAATAGTTGACATCCCATGTTTTGAAAATTCCAAAAGTTCAATTTTTGGGGGCTATTGAAGATAGAGGTTTTTCTTTAATTAAATCTGTTCTTTAAAGACCACCAACTGATTAAATAATAATAATAATAATAATAATAATAGTAATAATAATAATAATAATAGTAATAATAATAATAATAATAATAATAATAATAATAATAATAATAATAATAATTGTCTTACGAAGGGATACTGCCGAGAAGCTACTCCCGATAATTACACACATCTCTCTCCACGATAGAATATGACTGGGCCTTGAAAGTGAACGCACAACCTGTTCTGGAACGGTCGATACGCTAATAATAATAATAATAATAATAATAATAATAATAATAATAATAATAATAATAATAATAATAATAATAATAATAATAAACCTAGCCGTAGGTTTAAAAGGCGCACCTATCTGTGATGGAGAAAAGAAACTTGAGAAGACTCGGGAAAAGAGCCGCTGCCTGGAGAGCGCCAGGGCACCTCTCGAGCCATCGCTGGAGGTGACAGTATGCGAACCGATGGTGGCAGGATGCTGACAGGGCGGGCACCTGCCGGAGAACCCGAAGAATCTACAGCCCCCCACCGAAGGAGAACACAACACTCACCATCTCCAGCAGAATCAGCAATTGATGTTTCAATGGAAATTCAGCCATTAACCACTCTTGCTGGCAAGCTAAGGCAGAAAACGTGATGGACTGAAGAAAGGAATGAATACATCGTTTACTGCTACCTCAACATAATTAAACTGGAATCGAACTTAACAGCTTACAGTAAACCATTGTACCAAATGATTACTGGCAAATACCCAGAACTTTTCACTTTAACTGGACCTTATTTTATTTAATTTACTCTAAACGTTTTATTCAAAATAACTAATAATTTCCTGAAACAGATGATTATTATTTTGCAATATAATCATCACAAAGTGAGTGGATATGTTCCAAGTTATCTTTAAGACTCTTGAATCAATTCTTGAGTTTTTAAGACATAATAATCCTCGTGCCATTCATCATTATTTTCGAGGGCGTCGAAATAGACTGAGTTGGTTGAGGAACGCCTGCGACTCGGAGTATCCCAGCGAAAAGGGCCAAAAGAGACAGTTGTCAGTTTCATTCTTTCACGAAGGCAGGTGTAGCAAGTCTTTGGAACACTGCGACCAGAAGGCCAGGTAAGAACACTGCGCCCACAGGACCTCTCCCCAAAACGGAGGGTTGCTTGACCGGCCGGTCGTCGCTCCCTCGGCTTTGCCCTTTACTTCGTCCTTCGAACCCTTCGCGGTTTCCCACAGTGGCCAAACAATTCTTTTTCTCCGCGCACTAGGAGTCCCTGCTCGTTGCGACATAGGACAGCCGCAGTCTTTTGGAAGAAGCCGACGTCCGTCAGTGAACTCTGTCACCCTTTGTGGGCACTTCCTTTCGTCACAGTGGACCAAACGCGAAGGTCTTGGGACAAACGGAGACAATCTTGCTCTAAAGTCCGACTTGGGCGAGGTAGGTAGTTAGAATGCTACTTTCAAAACGGATATAATGGATTTCATTTACAATGTCAGTTGCTACGGCGGACTGCTTATTTGGGGAGAATCTATGTTTCTGGGCTATCAAGTATATAACATTGAATATTCAACAAATCTGTGTCTTTTACCAGAGAAAATAATCGGATACGCCATGGAAGGTAGAAATGAACATCTAAAAATGTCTTCACTTAATGAAAAGTGATTTGTGAATTCCTCTCTTCTTTTCATAATTCATAACTTTGTTTTCAGATGTTTATTTTATTTATTGCATATTAGTTCGTTATTTTCACACAAAATTTAATGTTTTCTGCTTTTAAATTAGAAGGTAACGTAGTTATTTAGTATGTGACTTACGTTTGTCTGGATTTTTATTTCTTATAAGGCTGAAAAATAAATTATTTTTTTAAAATTATCTACGATATTGTTAAAAATAAAAAAGTATTAACGCTTATATTTGGCTATCAAATACCCATTCTCTCTTGAAGGTCGTCGTAAGAGAAATTCAGTATATTTGGTGAGAAAGTTTCATGTGGACGTCAGATGCAAATAATCTCATTTTTCTCCTAGTAATCTCAGGCAAAATAAACAAGACAGATCTCCCTAAATAAATTTCCCAAACATATTTTTGTTACAAAAATTTGTCTTGAGGCTAGTTTTGTCAAATTTCATTCTACTACATTGATTTTCTTAAGAATATAAATTTGTCAATTTTCATAATGAAATTTTCTACTTGTCAGATCATTAGTTTCTTGCTTTTCTACAGTCTTGAGTAAATGATAAAGTTCATGTTCTGATAATGAAAGCTCTCTCTTTGCGTTTCACTCCTATTTGAAACATCCACATGTGATAGACATCTTCGAAGTAAGTTCCAGTAGTTCCGCAGAGATCATTCCCCGCTCTTGCGTCAACGTGAGTAGTTTACCGAAAAGAGAAGAGGATGACTTTGCTATCCAAAATAAGTGTAGAGTTCTTATATGACAAAGAGAACTCTAAATGGAAGCCTCCCATTACTGGTAAATTGTGTGTATTAGTCCTGGAAATGTGTATATTGAAGACTAAATTTCATTAGAAATATAAAACGCAAATACTAATACGGTAACCAATAGAGTATAAAAGAGTATTGAAAATATTTCCCTTCTATGTAAGATGCGATCGATATTAACACTTGCCGTTACATGCGTCAACAATCACTCTCCACCATGGTAGCAGATTGGATCCTAATTTCGCCTTGTGGTGTCAAAGAAGATTAAATCAACATGCTTAGTTGCAAAAATCAAACATTCACAAACACACATCAAAATACAGCTGTATTTACATCACATATGGTACAGAAAACTATCGTCTTTACATGGTTTTATTAGCATTTAAATGTCAACTGGCTACTTCCTAAATGTACCCGCTTAAAATTTTGCATGCACGCACATTCATGATATTTTCTTCCATGAGCACGTGTTTCGGAGAAAATCAGGAGGCCACAAGCTTCGTGTATCCTAGTTTTTTATCAGGGGTTTGGGATCTCAGAAATTCATATTTACTCATATAGAATTTCATATTTAAGGATCAAACTGCGATTAATCCTTAACGGCCAAGATCCTCTGAGAGCCACATGACCAAATAAAATGTATATCTCTGCTCTCACCATAGAGGAAAGACTAATATAATTCCTTTTGTATGTTCTAAGACTACAAGAATGGTGAAATCCGACCTAGAACTGCTTGTGGGGGAATACCCCCTCCAATTATTTCTCCCCAGAGGGTCACCGCCCCAGATGGAACAAGCTCCATTCTCCCCACTGCTCTCCTGTCATGTATGGCAGTGTAGTGCAGTACAGTATGTTTAATTTAAGATTATAGTATTTGTAACTTGCCACCGGACAACAGTTCACTTACAAGGAAATAAACTTATTATTGTTATTAATATTTATATATTATTATTAAGTGTGAGTAAGGGGAGACGATAGGACCAGGAAGAGGAAAGAGCGCGCGGTCCGGTGCCCGTTTGATAGGGTACAACCCTGGCATTTATCCGGTATTGATCGGAGAAATACTGGAAACTACCAATCAGAGAAGCAGGCCCCGAAATTTCTCCTTCAAACAGCTGTTGCCTAGCTGTAGAGTTTGTGTACAATCTGCCACCATCGGGACAGGAACCCTAGGGCCTCCCAGTCAGAGACGCTGTGGAGTCAGCATCAACGCTGGTTCTAAACTAAACACAGCTGGTGAAGGACGACGGGACGGAGGTGACGACCGAGGAGAAAGAGACGAGGCCGGAGGAGGAGACGACGGAGGAGGACACGATAGAGGAGGAGGTGGTGGAGGAGAAGACGACAACGGAGATGGAGGACGAGGAGGAGGTTGAATGAGTGTTTGACCCACTGTGCCCCGCGGCGAGCGGCGGCTGTTTTGCGAGTGCATTGTCACCGTGGGCGACGCAATGCGGCGCGCCGCAGAGGGCCAGTTCGGGCGGAACCTCCGCTCCACCCCCGCACAAAGACACTCCAACGCCTCCCTCCCCCCACCCTTCGCGGATACCTGGCGGGGGCTTTTCGCGCAGGTAACGCTGGTCTACCACCAGCGGCCGGGTCGCTGACCGGTGGTAGGGGAAGGGGAGGCCGGCAGCAGGGGTTGTTGGCACCCCTTTTGTGCGAGGACAGGTGACGGACGATTATTTTCTAGGTGGGGTTCGAAGTGGAGAGCCTGGTAGGAAGGCAACCGTTTCCTTTTACAATTCTCGGATTCCGCTGCATATTTAGATTTGATAGGGAACATGATTTGTGAAACTCCCCATTTTGTGCGAGAGCAGGTGACAGACAGACATTTTCGAGATGTTTGTGTGTTTTGAAGTGAAGGACTGCAAAGGATTTGTCTGTCAGTTTTCGGCTTTCCCTGCATATTCAGATATCATAGCGAACATCATTTGCAGAACAACTACTTTTTAGAGACGCGAAACGCTGCTGAAAGATTTTTAGCAACATAGCTTTCCATCGTCACCAACGTAGTTAACAATGCTCGGAAAGCTGATTGATTGCAGATGATGTTGACTCAGATATGATGCTGGGACATATGCGAAGCAAACAACACCGTACCACATTTAAAAAAATACCCATTAGCGGAACATAAATCTGTTACCTCGGTTGGAATCCTTTGATTCCAAACCCTGCGTCACCGACCCAGACACATATTGTTTTCTCAAAAATGGAACAGTAATATCTGTTTTTCAGAGGTTTTACATATGCGTGTATAATTTTACAAACTCCCCTCTACACTCACAATAATTTACCTCTACCTAATTACTCCCTATGATAGTAACAATAATAATAATAATAATAATAATAATAATAATAATAATAATAATAATAATAATAATAATAATTATATAATAATATAGTATAATGTAATAATTGCTAATACTGTCAAAAGGAATTTAATATTGTCTTATCACTGAATATCAATAACAGAAGGAGGCATTACAATGGAAAAAGCTTTCCTGGAAATCAACATTACATAAAATTGATGTAAATTCAGAACACTAAAACTAGTGGTTAAAATGTTACACATTATAATTACTAGACATCGAATGTTTAGGGAAATGCCTATTTTATTCTAACAAACTTATTTAAAGGCTGATAATATATGTGCATGAATCATGACAAATGATGACATCTGACGAAGTTTTATAATGCTTATTTTTGCTTTTTTTAGCATAAAAGCCTTTTTTGGGATAAATACCTTTTTTGTTATTTACGTTAGTAAACACGCACTTAGCCCCTTAGCAACCAACTATCTAAATACTGCTTTAAGAGCGCGTCCATAGCAACGGCCGCTAAAATATTTTTAATGGACTCTCGATCATTTTAGCGGCCGTTGCTATGAACACTTCCCAGACATTTTTCCAAATCTGCTAGCATTAGAAAAAACATTCAACTGTCTGATCACAAACAAAGCATCCAGTACCACCAACCCTTGCTACAGAAAATCAAGAGTAATGACAATTCTGAACTCGCGAAAGTGATAAAAGTTTATTTTTAATAAGCGATAAACTAAAATAACAAAAATCATTGTATGTAACTCGTCCTCTATTAGTCTTTGAGGACTTAGCCGGAAGGTTAACTACTCGGCTTCGCTATTGCTCCGCCTCGCAGTTAACCTTCCGGCTGCGTCCTTAAAGACTCGTTTAGAGGACTCGTGACATAAATATCTATTATAAGACTTTTTTATTTTTATTTATTATTTTCATATACATTTTAAAGATATCAAAAAATGTGTGGTCCAATGTGACTACTCATTACGAAATCTTCAATTCACATCTTTAAATTTTAAAATACGAGAGAATTCCTTAATGCATACCAACAGATTTTTCTCCATTTCTATATTTCATAAATGCCACCCATGTTCTGAGAACATGCTTGGCTGACAATATACCACATGATGGCACCAAAATTGTAAGTGGAAATAAATGTAAATTACCAGAAGGTTTCAGTGTTGCTAATGTTGGACTTCTAAAATATATTCCAGTCTCAGCACTAGATATTAAGAGATCCTTCTCCGCATTCAAACTGATGTCTCCCAATCGCAAATTTGAAATTGTGATCTTTGAAATGTTAGTGTTAATATGCAAATATTACTGGTTAACGCGAACTATTAAGAATAAAATGTAGAAGAAGAGTTGTAAATATGTAAATGTAGTTTTATTTTAAAATGCTCGTAATTGCTTCGTGGTTTTGAAGTTTACAAAGTAATATAGACAAATTATAAACAATTTTTCATTTTATTGTATATGTAACTTATGATAGTGCCTTTTCCCTCCTTATTCTTGACATTTTTAGTGCCTTTTTAGGCACCTAAAAGGCGACATTTTAGTGCCTAAACATCCAATGTCTAATAATTACATATATACGAGAAACATTGCAATGTTATACTTTTCATCTTAATAACTTATAACCCGCGGTTATTCTACTCCCACTGTTAGAAAAATATCTAACATTCTTTCAGTTTCTTCTCAAACTTCGCAATGTTTGAATACATGATTATATTGTGCTATTAGTGCTTTCTCCAATGACGCTGCAACAATCTCCAACTCTCTGACTGACAACAATAACCAGCCTTTCTTATTAGTTATGAGCGTTCTTTGCTTTACCTGAGAAAAAGATAATACAAGTAGTAGCACAGGTGTTAGCACGTAAGGTGCAACATCTGTAATGACATAGCCAGAAACAGCTGTCGTTTCTTATTCATCTACAAAACTATCAAATATGATTAAATAACAATTGTAGAAAGATTTGCAGGACGTTGTACAGACAATAAGAATAATTACAAGGATCTAAGAAAAATTTCCACAAGTTCACCTCCATTACTTCAAAGAGAACTCCCAACTACGATGTGAGGAAGGATATGTGAGGGATTAGGATGTGCAAGAGGATTCATGGACTAAAAGGAAACCGCCATATTTTCTTTCTTAAACATGTCTCTTCATCAATGGATCGAAATAAAGCACCTATTGGAATATTTATAGATTTTTCAAGAGTTTTTGACGTCTTTGGTGATAAAATTTTACTTTGAAAATGTGTTTGTAGGTAATTCGTAGAATTAATCTTGATTATTCGTACCATAAATAACGATCTCGGAGAGTAGAAATACC
This sequence comes from Teleogryllus occipitalis, assembly GCA_011170035.1. Taxonomy (NCBI): domain Eukaryota; kingdom Metazoa; phylum Arthropoda; class Insecta; order Orthoptera; family Gryllidae; genus Teleogryllus; species Teleogryllus occipitalis. The sequence goes on from BLKR01002785.1 coordinate 132,506, forward strand.
GCACTGAAATGAAGAATCACTGTTTACTCACTTTTCCGACTCATTGACGAATGCGCATGAAATTCCACAGGGTTTGATTTTAAGCCTCATTCTTTTCCTACTATAAGTAAACAACATGTCTCCAAACGATTCGAAACGGAGAAATATTCTCTTTGCTTGTGATATATATTTTCTGAATAAAAAAATATTAAATACTACAATATCATATGTTTTTCCACAAACGTTTTCTTATAAAAAGCACTAAAAGAAGGATAATGCAAATCGCCAGATGGCTCGAAGTTGCTTAGAAATACCTTTAAGGAAATAAAGTATGATAACTGGACCCACGGGAACATTTTGCACTATATAATATTTGCTTTATAAGTGAAAATAGCTTCTTACTGGATCTTAATTTCAAAAGGCCCACCATTAACTGTAAGTTAAAGCATTATGGGCCTGCCATTACGGGCCTATCGACTAGTAAATTAAATTTACATAGATTTGAAGCATCTACTCGATTCTGATGCTAAGGAGTGGATGTGCCAAAAAGAGATATATCTAAAAGAATGTAACATTAGGTTCCAAATGTCAATTCTTTTATATTAGAACATCTATGGACTTAAGACAAGGTAGATTTAGATTAGTTCAAAAGTGTCTAGTTTCTAAGCTGCTTCCCCAGATATTTCCTGTACTTGTCTGCGTCATATGTTCTTCCGCATGCTCACGTGTCCCCCGCATGTTCCCGCACATATTAATCTAGAAAATAAAGTGGAAATTTAAACATTAAATTAAGTACTTTTATTACGTAATACTTTTATAAGCCATACGGGGACAGATAGAACAAAGCCTCCCTTGTTGGATGTAATTGACACTTCTGAATTGCTAGAGAATCCGAAAAAGAGGAAACACCAAAAACTGTAATAGAAGAGCCCTGAAGAGTTTTTACCAAAAGTTTAAATATCCAAACATAGCACCTTTTAAACCATTATTTTAATAGTGTAAATACCTTCACACTGGAACACAATTCTTAACATTTATGTCATTCCACGTTAAGAGCTGAGGGAACCTCGCAAAAGCATAAGAGATCGTCCAAAACAATATCATTTCGCAGTTTTTAGCATAAATAAGCTGAAAACTTTTCTGTGAAAACGATCTCAAATTTCCGCCTCTTCAGAAACCTTCAATCTAAAGTTCATTTTGATGTATTCTTTTCTTTCTTCAAAAATTACACAAACGTAATATTTTTGAAATATTGCTCACGCCGTTAATATGCACATTTCCAGCGGTTTGTATACTTTATTGCCCTTGTGAGTGAAAGTGTTTCAAATAACTTCAAATAAAGTTTATTGAAAATTCAAATAATGTCTGTGAAAGAGACTTTAAATTTCGTATTTACAGGAACACTTAAACTCATTTTCTCAGAAACGGCATCAATTTTTCAATTAAAGTTTCCATATAGGGCGAAGTTTTATTTTTATATTATATCCTTATGGTAATATTTCAATTCTACTATTCGGAAACCGAAAAAGTGAGAAAAGGTTTTAAAAGGGATGTACTTTGGACGATGATAGATGACAGTCGGCGGAGTACATGACAAGTCAGAATAGCTAGCCCAGAGCAAAGAAAATAAAAAACTAATATCAGAAAGTCAGTGCCATTCTACAGTACCACTAGTTTTCCTTCATCAGGTAATATTTTATATGTATTCTTGTTTTTGTTCGGAAAGTGCTTGTTAATCCGGAAAGTCATAGAATATTTAAAGAAAGAATAGTAAATTACATGAAATATTTTTACTCAGTATTTTCACACTTAATGTGCAGAGTGGTAGATGTGGTTAAAATGTGATCGAATTATTTGCCATATACATCTTCCAAGATTAAAGAACCTAGCAATTAAAAACGCATCTAGATTTTCAAGATATTCTTGGCAATAAATATAAATTTTTATTGAATTTCAAAATTTACAAACCATTTTTCACTGCAGGAAGTAAATGTTTAAAAATAATTCCTTGTGTGGATAAACACTCACAGGATTCTTCATTGTTATATAATGCATTCCTGACTTCACCTCGAACAAAGTGGCCCACTCCAAAATAACTGGCGAAACTATGAGGAAGTAATTAGCGAACCGGCGCTTACTCCCCGCGCTTCCTAATGGGGAAGGCTGACTCTAATATCCGGGTTATGGTTCCCCGGGTGACTGCGCCGGAGCCTTTCCACCATTATTGTGTTAATATCGCGCTGCAGCACCGCGGAAGAGATTGGAGGAACCCCTCTTTCCTCACCCGCGCTTCATCCCTGCTCCTTACAACCTGGCTTCAACGAGATTCTCTGGAAACAACTCATGAGTTGACCACATGATGTTCGCGACTGTTCATACTTAACCAACGTTTTTATAACACTAGCGTACCCGTGCTAGATCTCTCGCTTTCAAACCCCACCCTCTTCCCTATTTTTCCATTTCCATATTAAGCCTGTAATGTATATTTTTCTTAAAGACCTTGTTATCCTTCGTCACTTGTTCTTCATGTCTCCTTGTAATTGATAACAATACAATACACCCTTGTCTATTCAGACTATTCTTATTTAACGTTATTACCGAGCAGAGGGATACACCCGTGTAATTCAATCGCGTAGAATATCAAGTAATTAGTTTAATTTCAAACAGAGTAGCAGGTTCTACAGGCTCTGATCAGGTGGGGAAGAATCGAGAAGCGTCGAATGAATAAAAATGTAATAAATGTTCAAGAAGATCTCGTTCTGTAGAGTATGATGTGAAGAACGTTTCTATTAGGCCTTTGTCCTCAAACTTTTAGTTTTTAAGGTCCTAAAGCGCTTATTTAAAGATGTATATACAGAAATGCGGTCGAGTGTTGCGGTTTGCATTTGTAATTAATATTTATGTGGGTTTTTCAACAAATCATTCGTATTTTTGCAATTCAAAATTTCAAAATGCAATTCGCCACGTCGCCGTGAAATTTTCTTTCTTTAAAGACCTCATTTATAAAGACCAGTTTCGTGTGAAACCCGCAAAGGGTATGTATACTACTGAAATAATATAAGAGATGATTGACAAGTTTTGGTGTTGATACTTTATGATGTGTTTTCAACAGATCTGGACAATGTTTTTTGAAAAAGACCCCAAGTAGGGTCGAAACGTCAAAAAGGAATAAATTGTTTAAATAAAATATTTTTGTGTATGTTTTATTTATGAGAAAATCTATTACAATTAAAGAAACAATATAACAGACTAAATATATTCCTTAAAACTGAGGAAACGTGTTCACCGTGCGAAGTGAGTGTTCTGCGAGGAACCCGACCATTTCGTACTTTGTCAAACTGTCACGCTTTTACCATATTTTGTACTTTGTAAATTTGTTGTATGAAAATCTCATGTGTTGTTCGATTCACAAAAAATGAGGCATGAGTATTCCTTGCTTAAATACTACTAATACATGAAAACACGTTATTTCATATGAAAAAGGAATATTCTACATGCTCTTAATTTAAATATTTTGGAACAAACCCTCAAAAAGGGTCCATTTATCGCACCTTTGATGGTATACTGTCTGAGGTGAACGGCAGGAGTGGTAGGTTAGGATACAATGCAGACTTTGCAATGACTTATAGCCCATCATCCAAGCCACACAATCCATTTAATATGTTAAATATTTATAATGAATATATTAACGTCTGTTATATTGTTTATTTTATTGTATTAGTTTCTTGACATTAATAAACAGACTCAACATTTTGTATATTTTTTTCTTGTTATAAAATATGGACGTTTCGATCCAATTTGGGGTCTTTTCCAAAAACATCTAGGGTTCAGGTTCGTTGCCACTTCATCACATCCAATTGAATCGTTTAAAATATTTCTATTAAAAGGCCGACTTCACAAAATATTTGAAAGAATGGTAAATATTTTCGCCGTGCCCCCCCCCCCCCTGAGTTCAGCCACCGGCAACACTCCGCGTTCGCAAGATGAGCCGCGGCGAGCCTTGTTATTTGCGGCGCGGCGCCCGTCCGGGGTTCGACGGCCGCCTGGGAGTCGATGGCCTGCGCGTGACGTAACGCGGCGCGGGCAGCGCCGTTACGCAGCGCGCCAGGGGGTGGGTGGCGGCGGGGGCGGGGGCGGGGGCGGACGCCGCACAGCCTTGCAAGGCCGGACGAAGCGAACCGGCGGAAGCACGCGCGCTTCCCGCCGCTCTCCTCCTCCCCCCGCCCCGCCCCCACCGCCCCCCGGGGGAAGAGAAGCGACTGGCGGCGGCGGCGCGAGGCTACGAATACCGCCACCGCGCTTGCATACGAATGCGTGAGGGGCGACGTTATCGCTTTATGCCTCCGTTAACGCGGGCTTAATGATAATGACGTAACGCAGGTGGGGTGGGGTGGGAGGCACGGCGCCAGATTGCGGCAGGAAAAAAGGGGGTGTGGTCTGGGTACCGACTCGTTACGGATTCACAAGACGCCGCTTGGGAAACTAAGCGGAATTAGCGTTGCGGTTGGGTGTGGGTGGGGCGTGGTGTATTAGTCAGATCGCTCACCTTCCACGCGTGGGTAACGCGGTTCGAATCTCGGTCAATCTGAATGGCCGAGTTAGCACAGAGCCAGCATTACTGCTGTCTCTCCGACGGCTCCTGGAGGTTATAGGGTCGAGTCTCAATGGTGGCGGATTATCGACCCTAGCTTTATAACTAGATCGAATTCAGCTATTGTCTTAAAGAAGAAATAAAAGAGGTCATCTTCGTCAACATACTAGCTTTATTAAGATAGCCGGCTTTCGACGGTTTTGCCGTCATTGTCAGTCTACAAGATACAGAAAGATATAACAAAATTATAAATAAATACACAATAAGATAGAAAATTAAATTAAAATTAATGGATACATAGCAGTTCAAAATTAACATAAAAAATTAGTATGTTAGCTAGTATGTTGATGAAGATGACCTCTTTTATTTCTTCTGATAAGAGCGTCAACAACACCAAATCAGAATTCCCACAATTTATTGTCTTAAAGAGAATTTTAGAGTTCGTGAGCTGTGATCAGTAATTTCCTGCGGTTTCTCCCATCGATTTCAGGCGAATGCGGCTGCAGTATCTTAACCAACAAGCCAAGGATCGCGCGTGATATTTTCTTCCTCTTCCTTGTCCTATCTTCTCCCCTCACACACTTACTTATACTTACATGTCTAGTACACTACCACACATAACAGGATATTAGAGCTTGTCTCGGCTGGGGCGGTGCACTGTTGGAGGGAGATACGTGGAGGATTAAATCTTCCGCATGCCTACGTGTAGGTCGGCGCAGGATATCACTAACCGGCGTTAGAGGACTATCCTCACCTCTCGGGGAAAACATTCATTACTATAACGTGGCAATGATCATTGCAGATAAAGTTCCCGGAAACAATCAATCAAATAACTGGTCGATCCGTAAGGTATTTGTGGTGGACAAAGCGAGTTTGCAGTACATTTTCTTGTATTTCTTGCGTTTCCTGCATCTCATTCCACCAAACTCCATCTTCATCAAAATCTTGTGGACATTACTAATACTCATTCATCAAAACCATTCGTCTTAGATATGGCATAAAATGCTAGGTTCTGAAGATTGTAAATGTTACTGTGTCAGCTGTGACTACAGTTTTTTTCTGGCGCTTCCTTAGTCAATAAAAACGTCCCATCAAATAGTTTCTAAACATTTCAATGTATAGAGATGAAATTTTCACCAACGACTCATAATGTATGAGCTGATCCGTTGCACTCATAGTATTTTTTATTTTTAAATTTAAAGACCTTAAACTCACTTTGGTTTCTAAATAAAACACTATACTTTGTTTATACAAAGACATAGGTCTTGAGAAGACAAATTCAGCAATACTACACGCGTTGATATTAGATGAATAATTTCAAACATTAATACATTAATCGGTCGTCAATGCAGAACCAGAAGTTTGCAATGCGGGTAGATTTATATATATTTCCTCGGTCTCTACTGTTCGAAGTTTCAAAGCGACGTAGATTAAGATGTCTAGCGCATGTTTTAACGTCTAAGCTACAATTGATTCCGCGGTACACAAATATAAATGAGGGAGTCTAGAAGTCGGAAATAAATTTGTCGCATGCCGAGAGTATTTGAATTGATATGTGGCATTGAGGAATTGTTTTAGGGAATATTGATTGATTGATTTTTTCGTGTTTCCGGGCGCGTCAACTGCTTCGGTCATTAGTCCCGTTAGTGTAGTGCATGTTTTTTTCTCGGGAGATGGCGGTGATCTTCCCCCGCTGGATGGCGAGATCCAGCGCCGACCTACCGTCGGCTAGTGGGGTTTCCCCCTAACCAGGACTCTCCCACCAACGATGCGCAGAGCAGAGACTTGTTGTCCTGCGGCGTGTCGTTTCTGGGGATGGTTGACGTAGAAAATCATAGAAACTTGCGATCCATTTATGTTATGCTGTTATCAACGACGTAACTTCTGTAAAGTTATTTCATGTTGTTAATTGTTCAGGGCAAATTCACAAGTACGTAGTGGAGGAAATTGGATAGTTAGGAAATTTTTAAAAAATAGAGTCAATTCCCCTATTACTGAAAAATTGCTAAACATTTGAAGTTTTTTAAAGGTTTAAAAAAGTCAGCGACGTAATGTTTACTTTGAGGTTTATTTCGCAAGACATACGCTAACATACATGAGACAACTTTGAGTCTTATAAATTAGAGATGATTTAATTTGCCTGATCAATGCTAATTTGCCTGCTAAAGAGAACATATCGGCGATTTCCTTGTCCCTTTCCCTGATTCTTTTCTATGAAATGTGAACAAGTACCTTGAATGATTGTAACGTGCTATGGCTTGTCCGGGACGTTTATTGAAAGGGAAATTCGACCGATGTGGTGGCCAAGGTGGCTGCACTGCCCTGCGCCTTGTAGTTTGTAGACCGCTGAGCTGCCCGTCCCCGCACCACGAACTTCCGAATTTCATAGCCGTTTGTTTTGTTAATAATTCATCTAAAGCCAACATAAATGATATTGATGAATTGATATGTGGCATTGAGGAATTGTTTTAGGGAATATTGATTGATTGATTTTTTCGTGTTTCCGGTCGCGTCAACTGCTTTGGTCATTAGTCCCGTACGTGTAATTCATGTTTTTTTTTCTCGGGAGATGGCAGTGATCTTCCCTCGCTGGATGACGAGATCCGGCGCCGACCTGTCGTTAGTGGGGTTTCCCTCTAACCAAGACTCTTCCACCAGCGGAGCACTGCCCCAGACGGGACACGCTCTAAACTCCCGATCGGTCTCCCGGAATATGTGGTAGTGTAGTGCATGTTAGTGTAAGTGTGCGTGTATAAGGGGAGAGGATAGAACAAGAAAGAGGAAGGAAAGATCATGCGCGGTCCGTGGCCCGTTTGGTAGGGTACTGCTCCGGCATTCGCCTGGTGTTGATCGGAGAATCCACGGAAAACTATCGATCAGAGCAGCCGGCCGCTAGAATTCTCCTCCAGACAGCGATTGAATTCGACCTAGCTTTGTAGCTTGTGTCGAAAATCCTGCCGCCGCAGGGTGGTGCATTTTCCCGAAATCCTGGCCAAAACCTCAAAAATGAAATCGCGTTTACTGAACTTTTGCAAATACTACGACATATTGTATACTTGGGGGCATTTGTTTCTGCACATTTCGTGCCTCTGAGTCAATTCCCCTGGCACCAGTTGTCACCCGAACTTACCCTTCATGGCGTTCGGTAGACCTGCAGTGCCAGAGTATCACAGGGAGACCGACTTTGTTTGTATGTGGTGACCATACAAAGTTGTGCAGAGAAAGCTGGCAGTATATATTCTCTTCCTGAAGGTTTGTAGAGTATTTTCACGTATGTTTTATAATGTATTAATCCTTAATCCCGATGTAGGATGAAATATTAAAATGCATCAAATTAATACAATAATTTAAATTACTCGTAAGTTCACGTAGACTGAAAGTTACCAATTTCGCAGAATTCCGCGAAGTTTCTAATTTCAATTACTAGCTTAATCTATCCTCTTTCGAATCCAGTTGTAAAATCATGTCCCAACTTGCCCCATTAGCAACTACAAAGAATTATCTTTTCGTCGAGCGCGCATGATCGCCGATAATGACTCGTCGATATCCGTTCTGAGAACGGGAACTGCTTTTACAACGCAGTTCCTAGGATTCCTAGAAATTGATTTTTTAATTAAATAACTAATTTACTCAATATTATAAACCAAAGAATGAATATTTTAATTTTTGTAATACATTATGACTATTTACTAATATTACATAAACATGATATTTACGTACGTATTACATCTTCTGGACTGGATTATGCATATTTTATTTCATTAAAAATTTTACATCAAAATAATAATTACATAATATGTCTCATCAAAACTCGTCCTCAGGAAGAGTGCGCGCTCGATGAAACGTGTGTATACGTACGTGATATCAAAGAAACTCGTTGTAACACTTTAAATGTTTAAAAATTAAATCAAAAATACAATTGATCAGAAAGTAATATTGTTTACTTAACTCTTAAGTTATAAACCAACAATTATTTCTATTACATTGTTATTGTTATAAAATTAGTGTTGTATTGTTTTTAATGAAATAGATTCCTCAGAAATAACGGGAATAGGTGAAGGTATAATTAAGAGATTTAGAAAAATTTAATTGGCAATGTCCAGTGGATACGCCATCAGCATTCCTTCTTTTAGTGCTGGAAACTGCCAAGAAATATGTTTCCAAGTATTCATGGTATTACATTCCTAGAATCTATTCACAAAGATATAAGACCGAATGGAGTAGGATTCTCGCGAACATGTTGAAGACTGCACACAATCCAGGACATGTTTAATCGTCTGTTGAGATCTTCTATTCCTTTCATTTCCAGCCTGAGGGATCTTCCCAAAAGAAATTTAAAATTGTTGAACAAATATGCTTTATCTCATTTGCCTGAGCCCGATATCACCGAAGGGAAAAATGTGCCCTTGTGAAAATGTGTTCTTCCTTTCCGGTTCTTCGGACACTGTATGTGAATTTTCTCTGGCAGAGGGCATGAGATGGCATTAATACCATGCTTCTTTATGCCAAATGTTATCAATTAATATGTAAGTAATCCCTACGGTTTTCTGAAGTCATTTTGTGAATTAATAAAATTTAACCAAGTTTCTTTAGAAAAATAAATATTTATATTTCATAGAATTCAGCAGTGCATTATTCTGGTATTATGTTTGCAGCTCCCTTTCATTGCAAAGATAATCCAAAATAATTTTGGTCTTCGTAGAAAACATACTAGCTCTCAGAGGTTTTGGCCAGGAAATCGCCAAAATGCATGACGGTGCGCAGTTTGGAGTCGAACCTAGGACCTCCCGGTCAGAGGCGCTGCAGTGACATCAGTTGATGCACGTTTTAGGTAATAATCGAGATGGACATTTTTATTGTGTCTTATATTGACAAAATTAAATTGTCATGAAAAATTGTTGTTGATGATTAATATTGAAATAAATGTTGAAGTAGGAGTTGAAGTATTTAAACGCAAGTATGTTTATTTGAAAAAAGTACATCAGACCTTAGCGTAAAAAGTAAAGTCCAAATCCGTGCCTGTCAACAAATATTTGTTTCTATTATTTAGGAAATTTCTGATCCTAAAGTTCAGATTCTCACATTACTTCCGTGTTGGTCCCATTATTATGAAAGTACTCATCCTCGATGAAATCTCAAACTGAATATTGTTGAGAATGTACTGTGAGAATACAGAAAGAAGAAAGTTGGTACAAATTAAAAATTTAATACCCATGTTTCGCTACCTCGAAAAACGAAATGGAATTGAGGCAAGGAACTAACAGGAAAAGTATATCAGCGATATGACTCAGATGTAATTGCGCAGCATTATAAGAGTAAGTGAAAGAAGAGGAAGGGCGAGGTCGTGAGAAAAATGAAGAGTGATACAGAAAATCAGGAAATTCCGACTCAACATGAACTGTTTCGGGATAACATTCACTCAAATGAAATGTTATTTTCATGAATGAAAAGTTAATTTTGTACAGCAATAGTGGGAAGGGAAGAAGATAGAGGAAAAATCAGGGAGGTGAATGATAGAAGAGAGTCGTAATTACGCTAAGAACAGATCCAAACACTCTATTTAAGCTATTTACCTGCTTCTGCCTAATCGACGAAAGGTATTACTAGTTGGCCTACTGTACTGCTCGTAGATATTTGGATAGATCTGAAGGACTTCACTACTGAATATCCAAAAATACACAAATTTAATATCTTGATTCAGCTCTTCGAGCCAGCATTAACAGCAAAAATCTATGTTTTGAGATTCATTGCTTTTGGTGGTGATGATCCAACAGAAACAAATTATGGTGAAGTACTAATACTCTATGTTGACCTCTTGACTGAGTGACTGATCTCTATAAATGTTATGAATGACTCTAAGAAAAGGGAGGAAAAGATGAAAAGGGAGAACCTGGAAAGGGAGAAGCTAAAAAAGGAAGAATCTGAAATGACGAAGCTAAAAACAAAGAAGCTGAGAGAGAAGAAGCTTAAAAAAGGGAGTCACTGAGATGGAAGATGCTGAAAACAAAGCAGTTGAAAACACAAAACCTGAAGAGAAGGAATCTTAAAACAAAGAATATGAAAAGGGAGAAGCTGAAAATCGAAAGGAAGAAGTTGAAAAAAAATCTCAAAAGGGGGAAACGAAGAAAGAAGTGGAAGAAATGAAGAAGCGTGGGCGCTTCGTGCTGGAGGAGACCGGCAAGGCATCTGGGCGGCTCCGGCCGGCCGTCGAAGACCGAGCGGTAGGCCCGGGGCGGCGCGGCGCGGCGGGCGGGCGTGAGTGCCATCGCCCGCGCGAGAAAGTTGCATCCGCTGGCGCGTGCGTCACGGCTGGCGGCTCTGCGTGCCCACTGGGCACTCGCACCGGCAGCTACCGGCAAGCATCCTCTGGCCACTGAACTCGCGGGCCGCGCCTCCGCCACTCCCAAGTCCACCACTCCGCTCCCCAATTCCCTTCCTTTTACTTTCTCGCCTTACCAACTCTTCGTAGGAAGAGAAAGTTATGTAATCGTCGCTGGAAAACGGCGAATTTTTGCCAGAAAAACTCGTATATCTGGACTCTGGTTTTCATTTATTATTATCGTTGTTCGGCAGTTATTGTCTTACAAAGGTTTTTAACAATTTTTACAACCATAACAATTTTGTAACTTTCTGTGTGTCTTCCTAGGAGGGACCTCTCACAACAGCTTATTAATTTAAGACTATGAATATATACAACAATAAATATATACAAGAAAGAAGTTTAATATTCTGATTTACATGTGAGAAAAATCAATTTGTCTGATATGATTGCAAATTATGGAGGATGAAAAAGATCTTTACTATGACTTCTTACCAAGCAAGAATTATGAATCTTAATTTTGGAGAAGGATTTGAAGTTTTGCCAAGATTAAATATTATAGTAGAGGGGCAGGAGGGTAAGGATAAATAGAATCTTAAAGATGATTTTGAGATCCAGTTCAACTGACAGTTCCTTTTGAATTTGATTGTTCCGTATGAACTACCTAGGAGCTTTTAATGTATTGCGTAGATATTTATTTTGAATTACTTCGAGTTTATCAAATGTGGTTATTGGTGCTCCTCCCCAAATCTGGCAAGCAATTCTTTTCTTATTCCTTATCACATCAGTCATTTGAAGGACTTCCACCCACAAATGCAATAATGTATACAAATCCATTCACATGTGCGCATGAACGGCATGAGAGATATTTTTAAAAAAATTACATTTGTGTAATTTTTTAAAAAAACAAAAGAGTACCTAAATCAAAATGAAATTTACGTCATATTGAACAGTGCCATTACCAAAAGTAATGTATGTAAGCAAAAGTATGAAGAAAGAAATTGGAACCAGTTTTGAAAAAAATGCGTTTGAGCTTTTTCGAAAATTCGGGAGTTTGAGTTCATTTTTATAGAAAACTGTTGTGTTTTTGAGAAATTTTATTTGACATTATTTAAAGCTTATATAAATATTATATATAATATTTATGTACGTATAAATATAATACTGTGAAGAAATTGTCTCTAAACTAAGTTGTGCGGACGTGAGACACAAGTCAAAAAAATAACAAGTTTATAATTTTCTAAAAAATACAAAAGAATAGAGCAATATGGCGTTTATTTTATCGTATAGGGTTTGTTCCTAACTAACAGTACAATTTTGTTTTAAGAAAAATGGAGCCGTTTTTGAGAAAATCTTGTTTTTGTAATTTTTTAAAATTGCTAATATTGCACGCATTGTTGCACGAAAACTACTAATTTTTTTAAAAAATTGACATGACTGTTATGAAAGAATTAATACAAATTTCATTTGAAGGAATAATATGTCTTCAATTTTGTAGTTGTAGGAAGACTCCGAAACAAATTCAAACTTTGGCAATTTTTGAAAATTCAGAGTTAACTGTGAAATTCCGACCTATGCCATGTTTATAAGTGTATTTTACTGTATCCTTACAGAAAATTTAAAGAAAAGATTTGGAGCCGTTTTTGAGAAAAGTTTGGAAATATTCCTAGGGCTTCATATAAAGTACCCCCTAATTCATTCATGAAATGAAAATTCATGAAAAACATTCTTTTAGAATGTTTCAAAGCTTCAACTATAGCCAGATGAACAGAGGCTTCTTCAATTTGTAAATGATGGTACGTGTGGTTTAGGCGCTAGTAGTGTTCAAAGTCGGACGGACAGACAGACGGACGGACTGACGTTTTGAAAAAAAAACACTTTTTCGGTATCAGGGGACCCCAAAACGTGCATTTCCGTTGAAATCTCGAAATCTATTTCCCACAGCATTACATAACTCTCTCTATACTTCGTATATTACTCCGTATGTAAACGAGAAAGTAAAAGGAGAATCGAGAGAAAAACTGTACCGCCTGCAATAAAAACGCGCGGGAGAATTCTACTGGGGTTCTGAGAAGGGACCAAGGGATCAGCAGAGTCACCAAAGAACAACGTGGGACGTGTTTCTCTCTGTAGATGTCAACGAAACTAGAGCACTCAACAGTACCGCGTAAATTGTGCGTAATGGGCCTGTTCAGAACACATTAAGAAATCTATGTGAGATGTTTATCTGATGTTGACATTGAAACTCAATCAGAATAAGGGCTCCAAATATTTAAACAATATTGTCAAACTGCTTTATTTAATAATCGTAAGGCAAAGTGTTTCAAGTGCACAAAACATACAGAGCACAAGACGGTTCCAAAACACACATCTACTCGCAAACTTTTGGGTATTTGTTTAAACTCATAACACATGCATTGTGGTGTAGCATTCATAGAATTTGTAATATATTAACGTTCTAATAAATTTAATAGTATTTTGTAATTGGTCAGTATTTTAGATATCGTTTATCGTTTATATTTGAATAAAAAGACGATTTATTCGTAAAATATTGTTCATAAGAATTTTAAAAAACTGGATTAAAATTGTTCCAATTTTGAGCGCGACCATTGAAGGATTAACTAGTTGCATGGGGACTATAAACATCCCAACACCATTTGTGATAACTGCCAAATAAAATGTTTGTCCTAGTCCTATCTTTCAGCCAATCTGGATGGCCGAGCTGGCTAAGAGCGTGAACCGACTGAGCGCTTCGGTTTCAATGGTCGCGGGTTCGAGTGCCGTCTTGGGTATAGTTGTTTGTTCGTTGAATCATGTATGTGTTGTCGCAGAAGGCCTCGCGTTTTGCTGACCCCAGACCAGAGGAACTCGTGTGTTGAAGACTAGTGTATGGTCGAATATGCATCCTATCAGCACGTAATGGGTAAATGGCTGTCGACTGGACAAAAGCCCTAAATAAAAAAAACCTACCTTTCAACAACTTGTTTACTTTCCCCCAAGAAAAGAAAATCTGCTCCAAAAAGAATCCATTCTTTGTGACAGGAACTCCTGCAATCTGCACGCGCGTCCATGATATTACATAAATTTGAATTATTTGTAAAGCTTGTGCTGAACAAGAGGTTGGTGACAACAATACCTAAGGAACATTAGTATTCCTGATAAGGCATTTCAAACAAAAATAACTTTTATTGAAGTAGTTATCGCAAACAAGATAATATATGACCGCCATTTGGATAATATTGCAGTTCCAACAATTAAAATTAATTTATGAATCTTATATTTTGAAAATTAACTTTCTAAATAATTAAAAACTAACGAAACTTTCAAAACTTTCTTAAAAGTAGGACATATTGCTTTAACAATGAATTAAAATGAAGTCCCTATTGGAAAATTTTTGCATCTTTCGAAAGCTTTTGATATCATTGTCCATAACATTCTGCTGTCAAAATTACCTTCATGTGAAACTCGTAATATTGTTCTAGGCTGGATATCTTCATACCTTGAATATTGATCCCAAGGGGTATACATTCCGTAGTGGCACGAAAAAATATTATTTACACATATTTCCAATTCTTTGCCATTTGAACATGGGGTCCCGCAAGGTTCTATCTGAGGGCTACCTTTATTCTTTTACACGTAAACTATATGCTCTCGCCTATTAAAATAGAAGAACACTGTTTCCTGAAAACACCAATGTTCTTTTCAAAAAATAAACAATAAATAGAAAGATTTCAGAAGTTTCAAATTGGTTTAGTAATAACGAATTCATAGTTAACAAAAGAAAAACGGTTTCAATGCACGTTTGCATTTCAAACCGGCAACAGCATGCGCCATTGAAAATGAATAGGTGGAGGTCGTGGGCCAACCTTTGCAGTGGATTATTGCGAGTCCACGGGCGTCTAGCGGCTCTGATTAACTTGATTTAATAACAGAGGGAGTTTACTCTCCCCAAAGCAGGCCCCTATCGTTTAGACCTGCCCCGCCCTCTTCGGGTTGCACTAATGCCAGGCTGGCTCCGGTTGAGTTAGGTCAGAGAAAGCATTATTGCTGTCTCTACAGCCACTCTGACCGGGAGGTTCTAGAGATCCAGTACCGACATGGGGCGGAATTTTAGACTGTTTAGCTAGGTGTGAATTCTCCTTTTGACAGCTCTGTTTAGCTGTCTAAAGGAGAATTCGAGGCTGGCTGCACTGTTTAGATAAGATAAGATAAGATAAATTTACTTAAACTGCAATCGGGTTTAACCTGGTGGCAGTTAATTACATAAATAAGGTAATACATTTCTTGCAAATAATAGCTAGCTTGCGGTGGTTTGTTTTACCAATGCCAGGCGACTGCCGGAGCAGTGTTCTAACAAAGACGTCACGGATTACATGCCAACTTTTCCTCATCCTCTTTGCCTTATCGTCCTCCCATATTCTCTCTCTCTCTCTCTCTCTCTCTCTCTCTCTCTCCCTCTCTCTCTCTCATACACACGAATATACAAATTTATACTTACATACAAGTACATTATACTATCACATACGATGGGAGACCGGTCGGGAGCTTAGAGCTTGTACTGGCTGAGGCTGTGGCCCGATGGGGGAAATACCTATATGACGAAAACCCCGTGATCCGTCGTGTATGTCGGCGCCGGACTTCGCTATCGAGCAGAGAAAAAGCACCGCTACCTTCCAGATAATACATTCACTAACGGATACACTAACGGAACTAATGACCACAGCAGTTCAGGTTCCCAGAAGCATCAATTAATCAATCAGGCTGGCATCCGGTTGAACGCAACGTCGCCATTCACATCGATAGAGAGCACAATATGAACTGCACATACATCTTACTGATAGTTACCGATCAGTGCAAAGGATTAAGGAAAGTTTAAGTTATGAAGGTGATTCATGGTATACTGTGTAATGCCACAGATGCAACTGGATACTAGAGATAATTACCCGAGATTCGATCGTGCAGCTTTATTTGTTGCATACTCGGACTCAACTAAGCTAAGCTCCTTGGCCACGAAGCGCATTTGAAAAGTAATAGTGATTTGTATAAAAACTAAAAAGGAACTAATTGTCACCTACGACATTTCTACGTCTTCATTATAAAAAACTTTGAGTGCATCCAAAAATGTTTTGAAAACTGACATATATATGTTTTTGGTAAATATTTTAAACATTTGGTGGTTTCAGAAATTGTAAACATGTAAAGAAAACTGTCGAAAGTGTAATTGGTTTTAAAGTACGTCGCCCTAAAAATAACTCCG
Source organism: Teleogryllus occipitalis (assembly GCA_011170035.1). NCBI lineage: Eukaryota > Metazoa > Arthropoda > Insecta > Orthoptera > Gryllidae > Teleogryllus > Teleogryllus occipitalis. The sequence goes on from BLKR01002785.1 coordinate 148,652, forward strand.
TCACCAGATGTTTCACAAAGGTCCCCTTAATGATTTTCTGTGTATAGAGAAACAAGGAGCAGGGCAATTTGGTGATGGTAGGATGACTGATTAATTTTCTGCTCCAAAAATCGCGCAGCATTGGTCAGAGGAAAACATAGTACTAAGTTTCTACCATATTCGAGTCCGTAATCGTCCCTTAATCCTCTCTGAAAGTTCACTGGTGGCGATATCTAAGGTGCAAGAACATCAAACAACGACTAAATACGCGGAATTGAAGACTTCGTGTTCGATTCCGTCTCGCGTAAGTCATGGAAGTTTTCACCATGTGCTTGGGGAGTGGATTCCTTCTCATACTGCCTCAAATCTCGTATGATACATATGATCTCATTCATAATCATTAATCTGACATCCAGCACATAATGTGATAGCCAGACTAGAGAAGACAAAGACTTAAGCCTCGCAGTTGCCTACTCTGCTATTCGTGAATTTGCCAAAGATGTTTTCAGAGCTCCGAAAGAGAGCACCTAGACTTTTCCGGGATTTATCTTCGACACAATATTGAATATAAGTGGAAACGCAACACGCTTGAAATAACGTCTACTCATTACCTGTGTGGAATCGCCTTGTTGCAAATGAACTAGCTATCCAAGCTAGTACCGGACTCGTAGGCTCCTCGCATGCGTTGGAACGAATCCCTGCTTAATTCCTCCTAAGTGTCGGGCATTGCGACGGAGAATGTTCAGCCCAAGTGGGTGCTACCCGAATTCTCTAAACCCGACGGGCACGGATCTCCCAACCCGTGTCATCACTGCGCCCGCCTTGACACTAACGATGTGAGTCACAACGAAAAAGTGGACAGCCGAGCGAGAGTTTCTAATCCCATGTCGTCTATATGTCGGACCGAGGACCCGATTCCGAACAGAAGACCGAAAGGGGGAAAGCGTCTTCGTTCGCCTCTCTTTCCTACGATTGACTGATTATTTCGCTGATCGTTTCTGACCGCGTTGACTGCTATGGTCATTCGTTCCGTAAGAATAGTGCATGTTTTATCACGGAAAATGGCCGTGATCTTCCTGCGCTGGATGAGATCTGCCGCTGACCAACACGGTGCTTTGCGGGGTTTTCCCAACTAAGTATCTCCTACTAGCGTGGCACCGCCCCCAGAAAGGACAAGCTTTAAACTACCGACTAGTCTCCCAAAATGTGTAATAGTGTAGTGCTTCTCAGTGTGTATGTGTAATTAAGGAGAGAGCGGAGTAAGGAGATATTTCTCTTCTCCTCCCTACGATTGATTATTTCGCTGATCGTTTCCGGGCAAGTTAGCGTATGATCATTCGTTCCGTAAGTATTGTTCATGTTTTATCACGTGAGATGGCGATGATCTTCCCCCGTTGGATGGGGAGATCTGGCGCTGACCGACACGTCGGCTTGCGGAGGTTTTCCCAACCAGGTATCTCCCACTAGAGGAGCACCACCCCAGTAAGGACAAGCTCTAAGCTCGCGACTGGTCTCCCAAATCTGTGGTGTTTTGCATATGTGTGTAAGTAAGGAGAGAGCGGTTCATGGCCCGTTTGTTAAGGTACTGCTCTGGCAATCGTGTGGTGTTGACCGGAGAAACTACGGAAAGCTACCGATAAGAGCAGCAGGTCGCTAGAATTCTCGTGAAGACAGCGGCTGAATTCGGCCTAGCGTAACCTATCTAGTTAGAGCTACCTAATTAGTTGTCGAAAATCTTGCCACCGTCGGAATTTGAACCCAAGGTTCTCTCCATCAAAGGCATTGCAGTGATATCAATTGACACCCTAAGGCACCTAAGCCAGCCTCCCAAGTATGGTACTCTTTTCCGAACAATTTAGCTTGCCTCAAAAAGTCCACCCCCAGGAGACCCGAAACTAGAACGTCCTCGGCCTACCAAGCAAAGTGGAACTGCAACTACTACGTTATCGCTCCCGGTTCCATCGTCGCCTTACTTTCTCCTCTGCATTCTTCTCCCCGCCGCCCTGTCGCATCTCGTCTGCCTCCCGCGTTACTTCACCGCGCCCCGCCCCGTACCTCTCGCCCCCTTCCCGCCCCGCCCCCTAGCTCCTCCTTCCCATGACGGGCCGCGCCTGGCGCTCTCATTTGCCAAGTAATAAACGCGCCGTAATTGCTTTATTAGCTGCCCTCCCCTTCCCCTCGCGCGCTCGCGTGCGGCCAATGCAACCGCAATTACCAGCCGTCATAACCGCCTCTGCCATCTCCCTGCGGAGGGCTGGCTGTTTAGAGAGTCAAAGCTTTTTAGCATGAAATCGCGTTTGGAAGTATGCGTTGCACAGACTCAGGGCCTTTTTTCGCGATACTACGATGAGCGAAGCTTTGTTGCCATCACGTATATACGCGAGTGAACGTTTATTGTTTGTATTTACACCGATTTATTCTGTTTCCGTCGATTGAAATAGGTAGCCGATGCCTTCTCGTTCAGTGCAATAAGGGGTAAGAACAATAATACAATATTATTCCTGTTGAAACTACATTGTAGAAAGGTACCAAGAAAATGTAAACAAGAGGTGCTACAGAATGGCACGGACTTTCTTGTAGTAAAGTTTTCTTTATTCCTTCGTGTGGATTGGTTTACGTCATCGTGTAGGGTTTGTTTGGCACTAACCCTACCAAAAATGTAAAGAAAAAATTTGAGCTGTTTTCGAGACAATCTTGTTTTTCTATTTTTTTAAAATTGCAAATATTTCACGTACTATTGCACGAAATCTATCAAAATTTACAAAAAATCTACATGGCCTTAATGAAAGCACTATTTATGAACACGAAATTTCACTTGCAGGAAAAGTCTCTATCTTCAATATTGTAATTGTAAGAAATTTCAGAAAAAACTAATACTTTATAATTTCCGAAAATTCAGAATTAATCCTGAAAATCAAACCTATGTCACCTAAATAAGTGTATTTAACTCTAATCTTACAAGAAATGTAAAGAAAAATTTGGAGCAATTTCTGAGAAAATTTTGAAAATGTTCCTAGAGCTTCAGATAAAGTCCCGAAAAAATTAATGAATGTTTTTCAAAAACGACAGGGGTTTCTTCAATTGGGAAAATATCCTACGCATGGTTTAAGCACTAGGTTTGTTCACATACACCAGACGGACGGGCAGACGGGCCGGGAGCGGTAGCTCAGTGCATCAACTGATGTCACTGCAGTACCTCTGACCGGGAGGACCCAGATTCGAGTCCTGACGGTGGCAGTATTTTCGACACTAGCTTTTCAGTTAGGTCGAATTCAGTCGCTGTCTGGAGGAGAATTCTAGCGGCCGGCTGCTCTGATCTGTAGTTTTCCGTGGTTTCACCGATCAACACCAGGCGAATGCTCGAGCAGTACCCTACTAAACGGACCGCGCTCTCTTTCCTTCCTCTTCCTTGTCCCATCCTCTCCCCTTACACACACACTTACACTAACATCCAGTACACTACCACATATTCCGGGAGACCGGTCGGGAGCTTGGAGCTTGTCCCGGCTGGGGCAGTGCTCCGCTGGTGGGAGAGTCCTGGTTAGAGGGAAACCCCACTAACGACAGGTTGGCGCTGGATCTCGTCATCCAGCGAGGGAAGATCACTGCCATCTCCCGAGAAAAAAACATGAATTGCACGTACGGGACTAATGATCAAAGCAGTTAACGCGCCCGGAAACACGAAAGAATCAATCAACGGACGGCCAGACGGACGGATGTTTTGTTTTCAATTGGTGTCTCGGCATCAAGGACCCACAAAACAGGGGTTCTGGCTACACCACGTGTTAGAGGATTTTTTTCTTAATTTAGCAACTGGATTTATCTACTTTTTCGTAATCAGGGCCCGGCAATGAATTTTTTCTGGCAAAAATCCGCCGTTTTTGTGCAGCATTACATAACGTTCTCTATACTAGGTATATTATTACTCCGTATATACGTACGTATGCGAGAAAGTAAAAACTAAGTTAATATATCATTGGTCTTGACTATTGATTTTGTTCTACAAACGAAACCAATGATAAATTTTCATTTTAATGTCATCTGTAAACTCATGAAAACACTGACAGAAACTATCACAAGAGAATGGGACCGAGTTGTGAGGTTTCTTTCATCTGAAATGAAATTTCACTTCATTCAAAGTAAAGGATTCTGGGACGTTAATTTTACAATATAATCGTGAAATTCATGTAGGGAAGAGTAATAAGAGAATAATTTGTATAGGAGTGCACCGTAGGAACACCTCACAGAATGACACAATAAATGGGATGATGCGCACGAAGTCCAATAGTCAACGTTGGAGGATAAATTCTGTCACTGATTTTGTAGCCACATAGTTGAGGGGCAAAATAACTATAACACAGTTGACTTTGACGATAATAGCTGCGCTGTGAATGCACATAAAATAGGGAAAAACAATGTAAATACGATTTCTAATATTTGGGGTATATCTTTTCGCATAATGATGACTTTTCTGCAGTCAGTTATCTTGTAGATCCATTGCAAACAGAAACGTAGGTACAGGAACAAAAGGTTTCTTGGGTTCATGTATATAAATTAATCTTAAAAGAAACTTTTTACTTCAGGAACTCGTTTTACGGGAAACTTTCAAATACTTCGAATTCAGAATCGAAAAATTGCCCTACCTCTTCGAATCTATTTCAGAAATTTTTATCCAAATGGACAACTAGAACAGAAGTTTCAAGGTTTAATATACGTAATGGATTTAATTCCCGTAAATACTAGAGTTGTAGTACATTGCTCTTCATCGCTCGCTTCGAGATTCGAGCGATGGTGACGATGTTCGTGGTTTTCTGTGGAACCAGATATTGAAATCAATAAGATACAGCATACCTTTTTACTTTCTCACAACTCTACGTATGTACGTAGTGAAGTGAAAGTGCTGAAATGCTGCAGCGGAAAGTGACGATTTTTCTCAGTAAAACTCATATTTTGGGGCCCTACTTTCGAAAAAGTGGAAAAATCTTGATTAAATCAAATTTTTATATTACATTTTTTCTATGATAGAGTAAAGAAACGTTTAAAAAAATTGAGAAAAAAGTTTAAATAAAGTTATGAACAATTTATCGGAAATGTAAAATGTTTTTTGTAATTTTGCGTGAAATATCAGCAATTTTTAAACAACTTTTATTTAAAAAATGTGCCAATTTATTCTTTAATTTTTTTATCAAATAGAGCTTGTAAAAAATTTTGTGAACTCTATATTTTCGCAAATTGCAAAAAATGTACAATGCAAAATTTCAGTATTGAGATGTTAAAATGAAACATGGTTTGAAAAAATGGATCTTTAAATAAGGTCATGAACAATGTTTTGAAAAAACGTGCAGTTTTCGAGTAGTTGTTGCTTGAAAAAGTGGGCATTTTTAAAAAACTTTCAATTTTTTTCCTTCAAATGTTCCGCACGGATAGAACAAAGCTCGCTTAAAAATGATGCAGGTCGTATTTTCATTGAATTCTATGAGTACTGAAAATGTTATAAATAGTGCTCGAAAGTACGTCATGTTTAATACCAGTTTAACTTTAAATGCTACATTCTCGGCTCTCTTCTCTAGCCAAATGGTTCAATTACACAGAATGTAATCTAATTGTAAAGACAATAGTTGTTTTTTTAAACCTAGACATAATTTACGAGTTGTTACAAATAATTTGTACCCAAAGGAAGTGTCCTTGACGAATCACGCAAATATAACATAAGTGCTTTCCACAATGTCAATTTCATTACGTGCATGAGGCTAACGATATCGTATCAGAAGATGATAACATACGAGACACCCAAATGCGCTAAGTACAAGCACATCTATTGAGACTGCTTTGAACAATACGTTATCTTGTCCGTGTACGTGACATTTCTCAATATCTCTTGCATGACAGCTACGTTTGATTTTTATCTCATCAGACACCTTTTATATATTTTCCTCAATTTGAAGTGTTAAAATAGGAATACATTGAGTTTTTCTCTTTAGAGTTGAAGTACTGTTTATCAGACCCATCATTCTAAAAATAAAAAGCTGAGATAAGTGATTTGGAAAGCTGTTTTTAAGAACCATGAAAAGCTGCCAGTGACTTATAACGGCATGTAATAAATATTAAACTTTCTTACAATTAAATTGTTTTCATTAATTTGTTCAATCTCAGTTCTTATTGTATTCATAAATCAAAGACAAGTGTGTGTATATTTGGTATTTCATCTGAATTTTTTTCTTTTACCTCTCAAATTAATATACTATTAATGTAAACGTAATAATGCACATCGAATATGTCAAGTTGTTGCAGTACATCATAATACACCAGTAGGGAGGTTGCTCAGCGTGATTCGCATTCTAAAATGTGACTCTTTGACAGAATTTTGCTTCCTTGTTAAGTGCTACATATAAACAAAATTTTGTGTTTTTTAATTAGGGATTCCTGGGTTCCTTCTTTTTAATTAATGATGGAAATGGAAACCATTTATTGTCGTTTAAGAAGCGAAACAAAACGCTCATACCAACATCTCTTTCCTTCAGTGCATTACTAAGTTCTCTGAGCAATCAATTTCAAAATTCTCTGAAGGTGAGACATAAAACAAAAACCTGAATTTTTGACATTTTTTGGGTATTAACATTTTCTGAATATTCAGTTTTCTGAATAAAATTTTGTGTATATTGATGTGCAATGATGTGTATACCGCGCCACTGTTTTAAATTATGTGTTGTTATTTTCTTCCTTCATCTTCATATGTCAAACTGACAGTCAGTCTGGTTACAAGTCTCTCATTTACGATTTATCTTTGGAAAGAATTAATCTGGAAGGTTTTGCTTTTCACTAAATGATAGAAAAAATTTAACTCTTTAAGGTTGTAGGCGTTACAAAACGTAATTTTCCATGACTATTTACGTTACAAATGTGTTTTGTTTACTTGTTATCATGACGTGGTGCTTGATTTCGTAGAGGGATTAACTTCGACGCGGACTTCCGAAAAATCACATTTTTCGACACATTTTTTGCATAATCTCTGAAACTATTCCTGATAATTTTCTAGTTTTTGAAGGAGGCAAATTAAGTAATTATCAACATATGCTACCAAAATGAGAACATTAAGATTCACACTTCAAGATTTTTGAAAATAGTACAGAAAAATAATGAAAAAATTGGACCTTGTCTTAAAATGTTCTATAAATTTCAAAGAAATATTTAAAAGATGTAAATCTGCCCGAATTAACTTAAAACATTTCTAGCAAGCTAATCTTAAAATTTTGCCGCACTAGGATGAATAGTTTCTGAGATAATTGGTCAAATATACAGCCAAATTAACATTTGAGAGATACTGCTTTGTGTCTCCCCTTAAAATAATTTCGTTTTGGCGCTTTTTGCAGGAATTGTGCACTGGCCAGTGGCGCTTAGGCCTCCCTCGTGACGGTGTCGCGGCGACCTCGATCCGCGATCATCCAGGCGGATTTTTGCGGAGAAAGTCCGCGACGGTTACTGCTTCTCGGTGCTCAGCTCAAGCTCCTCTACGGCGGAGGACCGGTCCCTCTGCCTCCTCCTCCTCCTATTCTTCCTCGTTCTCCTCTTCCTCCTTCACCTCCGCCATCTCCGCTCCCGCAGGCGCCTTCGCCAATGCCTTTATATCCTCCTCCTCTTCAAACACCTCATCCTAACTACTCATCCTCTTTGTCCTCCCTTCTTCCTCCGGTTCCATCTCTTCCGCCTCCACTTTCCCCTCTTTCCCCTCCTCCTCCACCTCCGTCTCCTCATTCACGTCCTCCTTCCCTTCCTCTTCTCCTCCGCATCATTCTCTCTTTCCTCTTCTTTCTTCTCCTCCTCCCCCTCTCCGTCTCTACCGCCTCGTCCTTATTTGTCTCCTCCTCCTTTTCCTTCGCCACTTTCACCTAATCATTCGCCTCCTCACTCTTCTTCTCTTCTCACACCTCCGCCGCCATCGCGACCGCCGCCTCCACCTTGACCTTCTCCCTCCTTTCTTCTTCATCGATCCTCATTCTTCTCCTCCCATTCTCTCTTCATTTTCTTCTCCGTCGTTCTTTATCTCCTCAGGTCTCTTAAGTATTTCCCTCCGCCCACGTTACTCCTCTTTCTTCCCTTCCTATCATCTCCCATTTCTCACTTCTGTTCTCTTCCCTCTCTGCCGTCTGTATTCCCGTCTCATCCTCTACTACTTCTTTCTACTTTGTTCATCTGGCCTCCTTGCATTACCTCCCCTCCCCTCTTTTCATCTCTCTCATCCATTATATGCACCTTTTTCCATAGCTATTTACTCTTCCACCCACTCCTCATCTTTCACTATCTGTTTCTTCAACTCTTTCATTCCCTCCCCACTTTCTCCCAATTTTCCTTATTATCTTCCTCCTTTTTCCTTTCCCTAATCTCTCCGTTCCTCTCTTCACCTCTTTTCTTCTCCTACTCCTACCCCGTCTTATCTTCCCTCCTATTCTTCCTACTCCTTCCTTATTTTTTCTCTTCTCCCATCTCTCATGACCCCCCTCTTCCTCACACGTCCTCGTTACGCCTTCTCTCTCTCCATCCGTGTCTGCCGGCGAGCTTTATGAGGGCTCAGGCCGAGACTCGACACAAGATGAACTGTTGTGGTTATGACTGCGATACAACTGCCTCTTCAGATATGGTTTCCCCTCTTGCCGGAGTGACGCTGACCTCGTTAAGCGCGTAATGATCCAGAGAACAGAACTGTTATGGAAGAATAGCTCTTTTCAATAGACCACAATAAACAGAAATTATCGCAGATCCCTGAGATCCGGTTTTTGGTCGTGAAATCCTGCTAGCTAAATAGAAAGAGGTTCTTGAACTTTAGAAGTATGTAAATTTGCTTCATTGAATAACTTCTTGAGTAAATGTGCATATTATGTTCTAAAAATAATGTAATATTTATAATGTGATGTTGATAATAGATTTTTTCTAAGGATATGCAACATAATATTCTGAAATGTATATTCAACCTGACTATTCTGTCCTTTGTTTTGGATAAAATAGAACAAATATGTTATTTTCATTTGTTAATAGTGAAAATAATATTAATTTGCCTTATTTTCTTCTAAAACATTTTTTTCAGGTCTACCTGCGGAGTTTAGTCAAATTTTCTGTTTCTAACTTGCTAATTTGCAAATTTCCTTTAGAATAATAATATTAAATTCACCAAATATTACACTATAGCTGTTATAAAGTCATCTCAGCTTCCAATTTAGAGTTAGCGCTATCAATTTAAATAATTGACTGTTCTGCGGTCAACAAAATTGTTTACGTCAATTTGCATAAAATATTGAAAGCAATTTTCAAAGCAAAACAATTCTTAGAAAATGATCCAACACGTTTTTGGTACTTCCTGACAACGTTCTGTTGTTGCCTCTCAGATTTACTATCACGTGTAAAAACATCAGAAAACCTGTTGAGTTTATTTTTTACCCGACAGCAGTTATAAAGTTTCTGCGCTCTTACACAAAGAGAGGAAATTCCAATTAATTCTCAGCTTTTCAAGTTTCTCGTGTACATACATGTAACGGAGTAATATACGCAGTATAGTTTAGTTAACTAAATATCGTTCTAAACTTCGTTTAGTTAACTAAATATGCTCATTAATTCCACGAAAAATCGTTGATTAGCTCTATGTTAATAGCATGCGTGCAGTTAAAATTCCACCGTGCAATTAAAGCAACACACCAGCCAATTCAGAAAAGGAGCGAAATCGTATAATTAAGAAACTATAACACAGACGTAGCCAAGGTATTTGCAGTCGGCCATGAAACATGAACAAAAAGTACATCACTTATTACGTACTACCTACAACTACATATAAACAACGAATGAATAAAACTAAATTGGGGAAGTAAACGTTAAGCTAGCTGACATATGGAGCAACATAAAATATTTAACGTGAATAAATTAAATGTTTTACATGTAATTATCACATTTGCATGTACAACATTGGGTATTAGGATTACGAATGTAAAAAATGTAAACTTCAGTTGTGTTTACCACTTCTAAAAAGTATGCTATAGAAAAACTGTGTCAGAAGGGAGTAGCTTTTTCACCCAATACACGTTGCGGTATTTATTTAACGGCAATATTTATACACGTTGTATTCTCTCTCATACCTGTCTTTACTTTTGGGAAGAAATGTTTTAATGACTTTATGAGCTTCTTCTAATATTTCATCCGCATACGTTCAGTACTTTCTATTTGCAAATATTTCATGGAAACAAAAACAATTCAAGGCCCACTAAAATAGATCTTTTTCAAAAGCAATACTTCGTCATGAAATTCATGCCTCGGGTAGAAAAGATGTGCTTAAATTTCTTAAAATTTGTATTATGAATGGAAACGAAAAAATATTGAACGTAACATATGTATAAAAGGGTATAATTGCATGGATTGTATGTTCAAGAAAATGAGAGACGATAAGAGCGAGTTTTCTTATATACCATGAGTGGTATACTCATCGCATATAAGAAAACTCGCTCCCATCGGCGCACGCTTTCTTGAACATTCAACTCACGCAAATATCCCCTTCTTTATACACACATTTCATTAATTTCTATAATGGTGCGAAAAATAGATTTTGAGATTTGAACGGGGATTTCAATGAGAATTTGTTTTGGGGTCCCCTGATACCTAAAAAGTGTTTTTCTTAAACGTCTGTCTGTTCATCTGACCGTCTGTTTGTTGTGGGTGAACTACGTTAACGCCTGAACTAACTGTATGATTTTTTCCAAAATGAGTATTCTCCAAACTTTCTAAATTGATTGAGGCCCTGAGAGTTTGAAATGAATTCTTTGAAATTTACGGGTACTTCACATGAAGCCCTTGGGACATTTTCAAAATTTTCTCAAAAATGACTTTCATTTTTTTAAAATTTCTTATGACTAGTGAAATACTTTTACAAAGATGACGTAGGTCCGATTTTCACGGTTGCCCCGGAATTTTTGAATGTTGTCAATTTAAATTTTTTTTCGACGTCTTCGACGTCTACGATATTGGAGAAGGAGTTGTTTTTTTTTCAAATGAAACTTGTATTACATCAGTTCTCTAACGAATATTATGAAGATTTTTTAAAATACTAATAGTTTTTGCGTAATTTTTGAATAAAAACGGGCAATATTTAAAAATATTAAAAACAAGATTTCCTCAAAAACTACTTCAGTTTTCTTTAGTTTTTAAAGGATGTGAAAATGCATTGAATAACGCAATAGAAAAGTCATTCCGAAGTAGCCTCTGTTCTTTTCCAAAAATTACATAAATATATTATCTCCCTCTCCTTCTGTTTCTCTCTCTCCCTCTCTCTCTCTCTCTCTCTCTCTCTCTCTCACACACACACACACACACACACACAAGCACACACGCACACACACACACACACACGCACCCGTAGTTAATATTTACATTACAGGCATTTCGCAAACATTATTACACTTAAAAGTACTGGTGTTTTGAATGATTTTCTGGGAGGATTCTTGAAAACTCAAAACTTTTGTACTGAAAACTAACTAAAAATTGCGCATTTTCAGAAACGTTCAAACGATTTTTTTTCAAAAACGGCTGCAAAATTTTCAATGAAAATGTGCATATAAAACAGATTTTACTCTATAACATTTTTAAAGTTGTATTTCATTTCAACTCTTAGGGGAGGAAAAATTGAGAAAAAAAGTATTGTAGGCGCCTACACGTATCAGCTTGGAAGAGGGAAAGGATAAACCAAAATCTAGCCCATACTAAACAAATTAGAAAACTAACTAGAATAAATAAGTCTGTGCCATTTTGTAGCACCACTAGTTTTGTATTTGTGATGATGTTTGACACAACGTTCATATTTTGCAACTACCTCAACCAACTTAAAATAACTGCAATTTATCTCGAATGGTTCTGCACAAATGCCACGACCGCGAAAGCGGCTGGCCGATATCGTTAACTACGTGAAGTCACGAAGGTTAAGCGAATTCGAGACATCGCGGGTTCCTGGTTGGGTTACCGACTAGGAACGCTGTGAACTAATGGCGCCGAGGTCAATTGGGACATACAATGGCTAAATACAAATACATCTTCAATGAATTTGCATATTTTGCTGCCAAGAAAGAAACTAAAGGACAAGCGTGGCATACATTAGATTGTCAAATGTATAATTTGAATATTGTAATAAATACTAAACTTTATGACGGGCATCAACACTTCACTAACGGAATGTAGACATGCTGTGTTCTCCCATGTGATCAGAACCAAAACGCTAAAATACTACGAACAGTTCTCATGTTCCACCCTGTGCACTAATATTGTGGCAGCTGCGTCGTACCTCAATGTACTACCTTATTTATTCAAGAAATGTTTGGAAAAATGCTAGTATTTCCGTCAAAAATACCTAGTAACTACACGTAACTATTTTAACAATGTATATATCATCATTAAAGGTCTAAAATTAAGGTATAATTTGCATTGGGAAAGATATCTCTAGCTCTATTACAGGAAGCGGTCGCAGGATCAAAAAATATTTTTCTTATGTAATTTTCAAAATTTCGATTTAATATAAATGGGAAATACATTACATTTTAATACATTTCCTCTATTTGAGCCAAAAAATTTAAAACATGTCCAGCCATTTTTTGTAATATTTTGAAAATGTCACATGAGCCTAATTTAAATGACCTCCCAAAATTAATATATCTATATGATCTTAGGAACGGTAAAAATAGATTTTATTTGAGTTTAATTTTACCAAGTTTGAGTTTAAAAGCTTCCAATAGATCGGAGTTACACGTGAAACATCTATTCATCCAAACGTCCAAACATCCTCAGTTTGGTATATAAAAGTAAATGTATCTCCACGCCATACAGTTCAATCTTAACCATCCTTGAAACAGCATTAATAAACCTTAACACCAGCTTAGGTGGCTCAGCGCATCAATTGTTGTCCCTGATCGGGAGGTACTAGGGTTCGTGGGGCTAGCTACATAGCTAAGTCGAATTCAGCCACCGGCTGGAGGAGAATTCTATGGGCCGGCTGCTCTGATCGGTAGTTTTCCGTGGTTTCTTCGCTCAACACTAGGCAAATGCCGGAGCAGTAGCCTAACAATCAAGCCAGGGTCCGCGCACGTATCTTTCCTTTCTCTTCCTTGCCCTACTCTCAACCCTCTACTTACACACACACTCTTACAAGCCGTCTACCACACATGCGTGGAGACCAAACGAGAGCTTAGAGCTTGTTCCGGCTGGGAGATGGTTGGTAGGAGATACCTCGTGGAGGAATACCCGCAAGCTGACGTGGAATCGTCGGACCTGGAACAATGACCTTTGCAGTTGACGCGTCCGGAATCGCTAATAAATTAATCAATAAACTTTGATCCTGAAGTGTGTGCGGAGATACAGCTCAAAAGAACCCGAGACACGGACTTTAGAACAAAAAATACGGATCGAAGTGGTGAGGTGATCCCACTACTTTTCTTCGCTACACTGTACTGTACAGGGGAGTAAAGTAACAATAGATTTTTTCAACTTGTAAACTTGAAAGCTTCATCTATTTCTTCAACATTCTCAATTGAAACATTCGTATATGTTTGTAAGAAAATGTTGGCAATTAACGTTATTTACAATATGATATTTATAGCCTTGCAAAAATCAAATTCTTACTCAAACCATTATTGGCACCCACCATATTTTAGTTCTCTTGAGCATAACCAAAATAAAGCATGCATAAATACTCCCTTAGCATCTACAGGATTTGTATGAGACTGGAATATCGTAAATCTTTTCTAGGAGGAGATTCATCGGGACTTTTCTTTGTAATATCTCTCCTCAAGAATTCCCAGAATCCACGCTTACATAAAATACTAGCCTTCATACAGTTCACTTACTTTTAATACAGTCGATAAGAAACACAGTAAAACACGTCGTACAAACAAGTAGCCTGTTAAGATATCAAAATCCGTTTCTCCGGACATCACAGATAACGACTTAAAATAGCGCTTACAATTATGCTTTCCTAATGGCAACGAACCTTGCCAAATCGAACCCAACTAAGAATGTATTATTTTATCAATATATGTACCGAATGGCATTAATGATTCACCCAATAATCACCTACCATTAATCTTTACCAACTTAATTAAAATCTGCAAAGAGACAACTGACATGTTTATTCAACCTGTGGTGATCCATATTACAAATAATATAGAAACAAGAATCTCGATTTGCAGATCACCTGCACCTATAATGTTTATAGACTTTTTTTCTTTATTTATTAAGGTCGCATAAACTTCGAGGTCATGAGCGACCACGTGGTTTGTACAAAAAATTAACAATATTTGAAAAAACAGTAATTACAAGTATTACAAAATGGTACAGTGCATATGAACAATACTTATTACATCAATATATAATCACAATATACTGGTACAATAAATAGATACTTAATACTTGGCTTAGTAAGTAAGGAAGAGACACTTGCTAAAGCCTTCATATACCAGGAATATTTGATGGATATTTTAATTAAGATACAGGTTATTCCAGATACTGTCGCACTGCCAGCTATCTGTTATGTCAAATATTCAGAAACTTTATTTACATTTTTAATTAGAAGAAGAAATTAAGTTTACATAATACAATAAGTAAATTTACATAACAACTAGGACAACACAAGCTCAAGTTTACATAAGGTCGTGCATGTTTATTTCTTTTAAAAACTTCATTACTTTTATAATTTCAGTATTGTCATTCAGTAGACTTTTAATGTCATTAAGCAGAGCATACTTTCTTCTCAGTTCATTATATTTTTGGCACTGTATAAGAATATGTAGTATAGTTAGTGGGATTTTACAATAGTCACATAGTTTAGGATCTTCTTTGGTTATCAGGTATTCGTGCGTTAATTTTGAATGACCTATTCGTAATCGAGTAAGAATACTTTGTTCTTTTCTATTTTTAAGGTGTGGGGCGTGACAATCAAGGATTGAATTCCTTATTTCAAATAGTTTGGTAGGAGGTGATTTGATCCATTCTTCATTCCAGTATTTTCTATTTCTACGATGAAGTTCTTTTTTGATGTCTACATGGGATACTGAGTGTTCTTGTAGTGGTAGGTTAATGGCTTCTCTAGCAGCATTGTCAACTATTGAATTTCCTTTTATGCCAATGTGAGATGGAATCCAAACAATAATTACTTCTTCCTCTTTTTGGTTTAGTTCATGGTAAACATTTACTATTTCTTTGACTATAGGTTCATATCTGTTATGTCTCAAGCATTCAATTACACTTTGGGAGTCTGTATATACTATATAATAAATTTATTGTTGGGTAATAATGATATATTCTTTAAAGCTTTCAGTATAACATATGCTTCAGAATAAAAAATTGAAAAAATATCGTTGAGTTTAATATATTCAATAATATTGTTAACCATTAAAGCACAACCTGAGCCATGCTTTGTTTTTGAACCATCTGTGAAGACACTTAAATAGTTCTCATGCTTGTTTTTAATTTCGTTGTAGAGGGATTGATATATTAGTGGATTAGTATCTTTCTTGGAGAATATGCATAGATCTTTATTAACTTTTATTTTTGGTGTTAACCAAAGAGGTCTTTTAAGAGTTATGTTTTGTTTAATTAATGGAAACTGAATGTATTTCTTTGAGGAATTGGTTTAGTAGGTAGTATACTGGTTTCGGTGATCTTGAATTCTTGGAGTATTTTTCACTATACCTAGTGGAAAATACGTTTTTGTATGTTGGGTTAAGTGGAGACTGAAATATTTTGCATGCATAGGTGAAGCAAATTTTCCTTCTTCTGATGTACAGTGGTTCTTCGTTAGCTTCTGCAAGGATACTTGAGATTGGCCTGGTTCTATAAGCACCAATTGCCAATCTTAAACAAGTCGATTGAATTGTATTGAGACTGTTTAGAATTGTTGGATTGGCAGATTGGTATACTACAAATCCGTAATCAAGCTTAGATCGTATAAGAGCTTTGTACGAAGACAGAATTATATTTTTATCAGCTCCCCAATTAGCGGCTGCGATACTCTTTATTGTATTTAGTCTGTGAAAACATTTCATTTTTAATTTTTTTATGTGTGGTCTCCATGTTAGTTTGCTATCAAAAATCATTCCCAAAATTTTGATTTGGTTTGAGGTTTTAATTATTTGTGATCCTAATCTAAATTTAAGTTGATTATTGGGTGTCTCTGATTTTTTGAAAAGTATACATTGTGTCTTTGTTTTTGAGAATTTGAACCCTGATTTGTCAGCCCATTCTTGAATATTATTTAGACTATTTTGTAACATTTTTTGGGATGTATTGATATTTTTTCCTCTTATTAATATTGTGATGTCATCAGCAAACAAGTATATCTTTATTGGTCGAGGAATTAGGTTTATAGACTTTGAAAAGAAAGTAAACAACAAAATTTCTTACGCAATTGAAGACAACATGAAGTTTACTGGCAAAGCCAAGGAGAAGATGAGCAAATCAATGGCATAATCTCGAAGCAAGCACAACTCACAAGAAAATTGGTGAAGTTTTTACCCTCAAATGAAAACCTCTCACGTCGTGAACAAATAACCCTTTCACGCATTAGATCAGGCCATACCAAATTTTCCCATAGCCATATACTAGAGAAAATACCTAACTAGTGTGTACCTCTTGCAATTGCCCGCTGAATATTAATCACATCCTCCAGGAATGTCCCCAGTACAATTCTGTCAGGCCTCAGTTTTTTGATACGAACAGTTTTAGTTCTATTCTAAGTGATAATACTTACCAAAGAAATGTAATAATTTTTTTATAGAAATGGGTTATTTGGGCAATATTTAACAGTATTAGAATAATGTAATCCCTTTCTGTAGTAAATATCTTTGATGTAATTTTCATGTTTATGTTTTATGTTTTTGTATCCATAATCATCATTGTTATATAGTCTCAATATTGTGAAAACTTAATATTGTCAATGTAAAATGTAAAGTATTGTATTTATTTAGTCGCTAATGACCTAGCTGCTGATGAGATTTAAAAATATATTTTTAAAAAAGCATATAAGGATTTTTTAACGCAGAAAATGGTCACTCATTTACTTTCCAGAGGATAGTATGTCGAAACGCATCTCGATTTTTACTTACTCGAACTCGTATTATTTTTTAAGGCCTAAAATTATTCATTAGATGTGCCAACTTAAGGTAATTGTTTTACCTATAGCTAATTAAAATATTTTTGGTTTCTTAATCCAAAAAATATTTTTCGTCTGGATTATTCATTATTTTTATTTCATTTCTTTGAATTCAAAGTTTTTTACTTTTCATATTGATTACTTTTGTAGCATTTTCTCTAACTAAACTTTTCGGTTTTTAGGGCGTTAAAATTTTAAGGCACTTCAATAATTTTTAAATGTAGGCAAAACTATGTACACATAAGTAAACTCAGAGTTGTTTACATAACATATCACACTTCCTGTCCGCGTGTCGAAGAAATTGGCGCGCGTTAATGACGCGCCTGTATACAGGGAGGATGAGGTCGGCGTCGGTAAAGTTGCGATATTGGTAATCCGCACCGATAGAAATTACCTCTGCAATAATTCTGTCACGTAATTCTTTTAGTTTGTGACATCACGCAAAGGGTACCCCCAGATAAGATGGTAAAAAGTTACTCTAAACCAAATGACGACGAGTGTTTACATTATAATTCTAACATAAAAATAATATTTTTAAAATATTTCTTAGCCCCGTTTCAGCACAAACACCCCTCTAGAGCCGAAAACGTATTTTTTAATTATTTTTTCGGCAAATTAACACTATTTTATCAGAATGAAAAAAATATGATAAATAAGAAGAAAATTTCTATCAGAAAAAATAATTTTGAAATTTTCTCAGACCCGAGTTCAAACACAAAAAAAGTTTTTGAAAAAAATAACAAGTAATATTTTTATTGTTTCTTAGAACCATGGAACAGGCTCGAGAAAATATCAAACGTTCCCCTTAAAACACAAATTGTTGTTAATTT
The DNA here is from genome assembly GCA_011170035.1 of Teleogryllus occipitalis. Classification (NCBI taxonomy): domain Eukaryota; kingdom Metazoa; phylum Arthropoda; class Insecta; order Orthoptera; family Gryllidae; genus Teleogryllus; species Teleogryllus occipitalis. The sequence goes on from BLKR01002785.1 coordinate 166,625, forward strand.
TCAAAAACAGTTGTGTACACATGAAACACGCAAACCTGTAAATGGCCTAGGAGGGAGTTATCCGAGATTATTATATTCTAGAATAATAATTATTATGTGTTGCAATAACCATTTTTTGTAAGTAATAAACTGAAAACTTTTATTTTTATCTTCTGAAAATTTTTCGTTGTAGGAGGGGGTGTAATTCTCTGTCCACCTGTTTCACACTTTCAAGGTTTTGTGTGGATGGTTGCTTATAAACTGCCAAAAACCATTGACTTTCCTTAGCGTATGATACCCTTAAGAGAATAAGTATGATTACTTAGAAAGATTTGAAATAATAATAATTTGTAACTAAATTCCAAAATCAAAATATTACTGGGGCTACAACAATGTAAACAACTGTATAATAAATACTCAAATAAATGCACAGAACTTTTTTCCGGTCATTTTCAAAGAATATTTGTATTCAAGGTGATTTAAAAGCGGGAAAATGGTTTTTAATTTTTTAACTGCAGCCCAGCTGTTGAAAAAATCTGAAAAAATTCACAACAATTTGTGTTCTAAGAGGAACGTTTGATTTTTTTCAAGCCTGTTCCATGGTTCTAAGACACAATTAAAACATTTCTTCTTATTTTTTTTCAAAAATATTTTTTGTGTTTGAATTTGGGTCTGAGAAACTATAAAAAATATTTTTCTGATAGCATAAATTGTCTTCTTATTTATCATACTTTTTCAGTCATAAAAATAGTGTTAATTTGCCGAAAAAAATTAAAATTAAAAAACACGTTTTTGGCTCTTGAGGGGTGTGGGTGGGGGATGGGGGCTAAGGAACCTTTCAAAAATATTATTTTTGTTAGACTTATAATGTAATCACTCATATGTCATCTGGTTCAGGGGAACTTTTTATCACCTTGTCTGATACCCTTTCTTCACAACGGCATTCGTAAGTCCGAACAATTCTCCATACGATATCTCTCCTGTGAGGATGAATAGGAGAGCCTGAAATCTGCGTTGACCAAAGTTCGTTTATAGACATTCATATTTCTGTTATTTTCTGCCTATCTTTGTGCATTTATAAACCCTGCATAGTCTATCACATCACTCAATAACTTTTTATACCAGAGGAAGTCACCCCGGGGAGGGCGCCTAAGCTTTTCACCTTTATCCGCACCCCCGTCAGCGTACAAGTACGCCCTTGGGCTGGTATCTGTATCCCGACAGAATGCAGTTTACCCTCTCACTAACCTTTCCATTCAATGCCTGGGTCGAGCCGCCCTGCGAGCTCAGAGCTACCGGCTATCCAGGCCGGTGCGGAGTCAAATCAATGCGCTACTCACGTGTTCTACCTTTTTGCAAGTCGACTGGCGTATGTTACTGCAACTGAGCATTCAATAGCTATTCCTATCTGTTCTCTTGCAATTGTGAGGGCCGTTTGGCGCCGCCTCTGCACGGTCTGGTTTTCATAGAGAACGCCCCACTCACTTGAAATTGCTGTCTTTTTCGCCTGCTCTATTACATAATTATGCTGAGCTATCCGTAGAGCAAAATGGATGCCACATTCCGAGGCTGTGTGTGTGATCACTTGGGCTGCGGGATGTGATATTTATAATTATAACACACGCCGTGGGAATATGTGTCAATATCATCAACTCACTATACGAGTTACGTTTTACGTTACTTTACTATTACCAATTTCTAACCACCTAAAAATTAAATTTGTGGTTTGTTTGTCAATACGAAAGGTTTTTACTAGTCGAGACCACACACAACAAGTTTTTCATTACTCGGGAGCAGACATTTCTAGTTTTCAAACGTTGCTAACCTCGCTTTTTTGATCCTGTAATTGATCAGAAATTCTGGAGCCCAAGAATACGTACGCATATTACGCTCCTCCCCCCCCCCACGTCATAAACAATTTTTACTGATATTTTTACCATAAATTAAACAAATCAGAGCTTTGTCTTGAGTTGTGGCGCGAGAACCTTGGCACGGGGAAAGATGTAATTGTGGCGAGGCGCGCAGGATACTAAGGGCCGTTGCAGCAAACGGCCTACCTTGTCGCTCGTAAAGTCGACGATTAGTTAGAGCGACCCATACACGAACTGGTTACATGACACTTTTACCCGTTCCGTCGGGTGTTTAGAACTTCTCCCGGATGGGGCGGTGTCCCGCTGGTTGGAGGTGAAATACCTGGTGGCAAAATCCCGCAAGTCGACGTGTAGGATAGCACCAGATCGCTAGAGATAGCGAGCGGAGAAAGTTCACTGTCACCTCTCGCAATACAAATCACGCACTTCACTTATGAGACTATTGACTTTAGAAGTTAACGCGCCCAGTAACACCAATCAATCAAATCGAAGGCACCTTCCGAAAACCTGTTTTGCCCGCCGTGTTTCGATTTTCGAACCATCTCCTTTTTTAAAAATTACTTTTATTTTAAGTCGCTTAAACTACACAGGTCATGAGCGACTAATACATTAATAAAATGCAATTAAAAATCTGAGAAAATATCGATAGTTTTACAAAATTGTATCACTGTTTTTGCTAACTTGGCGATGCTAAGATTGCATTGAAATTTTAATTTCCAAGCACTTTTTTCTCTCTTCATTGTAGATTGGGCATTCCAGAAGGTTGTGCTTTATTGATAGAATAGTATTCCAGATGGTGCAAGTAGGTTGTGCATCTTTTTCAATTAAAAATATATGAAAGAATTTAAAATAGTTTGATAGAATTATTGACAAAGCAACGTGATGTTTTCGATTAAGGGGTTTATGACAAATCCAAAGAAGTTAGTTATATTTTTATGAATTTTGCTGGATTGTTCATTTAGTCATGATTTGTGTCTTTGTATACCTCAGTGTATCAACTGATGTCACTGCAGTGCCTTTGACCGGGAGGTCGTAGGTTCGAGTCCCGATGGCGGCAGGATTTATGAGCATAGCTTTTCAGCTAGGTCGAATTCCGTCGCTGTCTCGAGGAGAATTCTAGAGGCCGGCTGCTCTGATCGGTAGTTCTCCGTGGTTTCTTCAATCAACACCAGGCGAATGCCAAAGAAGTACCCTAACGAACGGACTGCGCGCTATCTTTCCTTCCTCTTCCTTGTCCTATCCTCTCCACTTACACTAACATGCACTACACTACCACATATTCAGGGAGATCGGTCGGGAGCTTAGAGCTTGTCCCAGTTGGGGCGGTGCCCTGTTGGTGGGACAGTCCTGGTTAGGGGGAAACCCCGCTAGCTGACGGTAGGTCGGCGCCAGATCTCGCCATCCAGCCAGGAAAGATCACCGGCATCTCCCGAGAAAAAACACGCACTACACTTAAGGGACTAATTATTTAAGCTGTTGACGCACCCAGAATCACTAACCAAAAAACCAACCATCCAACCAACCAACCAGTTATGTGTCATTGAATGGAATAGTTTTTTAATTAAATACAAATATTGATTCGAGAAAATCGTCTTTTTATTTTGAAGAGCCACAAATTGAATATGTTTTTTATTGAAAGGAATGCGCGCGCGTACATTAATAAATATATCCATTTATTAATTTATAAAAATCATAAAACACCGTAAAATTAAATTCTAAGCTTTGAGCTTCGGAGGTCGCATCCCTTGAGTAATACATGGTTTCTTTTATTGTGCCTTGGCAATGCTAGAGTTAAGTGCAGCGCCTCCACCCCTACGTATTTCATCACTATTACTTCTACAGTAAACTATCACCAAACCCTTCAAGCCTGTTAGTAGCAATACGCCGCCGTTACCTTCTCAGCCGCAAAGCCATCACGGTCTCCGTCTGTAACACAGCTACTCACCACTGTCATCAAACACTACCTCGTGGTTACCTCCGCCTCCAACTCTTTTCCGAGATCATGTTCTACATCCACCTTCAAAACCACCTTGCCACCGCCACAGTCTATGCCGCTCCCGCCACCACCACCACCATCACTACCATCACCGCTCTCACTCACACTGCCATCAGAATGAACACCAATTCCATCAACATCAATACCTCCCCTCCTCATCTCCATCTCTACCCCCGCAATCACCACCAAAACTATTACTGCTAATACTATTTCAGCCATACTACTACTACACTGTCACAAATGTCATTAAATAACATGTAGATTAATGTAACCTTGTATATTAAAATGAGTTCCATATATGTGTACATTAAATTTAATTCTCATCTAAAATCAGTGAAGATTTAGTGTAGAGTTTCTCCCGTCTCATCATCCACATCATACATTCATAATCATCATTCATAAAATTTACATTAATCGATGTAATGTAATTTAATGTTAATTATATAAATCACTTTTAATGTAATTTATATTAAAGTAATGTGGAAATTTCTGACAGTACTACTACTACTTTTTCAATCACAATACCACTGTCACTGCCATCAACTCCAAATCCGTGACCACCTCCATCGCAGTTCCGGCGTCCCACCGTTGCCGTCGTCGCCGCCTCCGCCGCCGCGGTTCTCGCCCTGGGCAGAGAAAGTGGCGGCGGCGGAGGCGGCGGTGGAGGCTGACGCTCCGTCCTCCCAAGTTCAATGCGAGAACTTTCGAGAAGTGCCGTGCAACGCCGCGCAGCGTCGCGACGCCGGCCGCCCGCCCACCCGCCCGCCTCCGCCGCCCGCGCTCGCCCGCCGCCTCCCACCACCACCCACCACCAACCACCACCATTCATAGCCGCCAACCGCCGCTCCCTCCGCCACCCTCTGCCCTCCATCAGGTTTCCTCCATCCATCCTCCATCATTCATTATTCGTCATCCATCCCTCCTTGTCTGTCTTCCATCGTCCATCATACATTCTCTATCCCCCATCATCCAACAGCCATCCTCCATCATCCACCAAACTCTACCATTCATTCGGTTCTCCAACCTCTTTCATAGTTCATCAAACATCCTCCATCGTCCAATACACATTCGCCATTATCCACTAATCATCTATCATTCATTGTGTGTTCCAACCTCCTTCATTCTACATCAAACATTCTTCACTCTGCATCGTTCAACATCCTTCCTCCATAATCCACCAAATATATATCATTCATTCTGTCCTCCAACCTCCTCCATCCTATATCAAATATCCATTCTCCATCGTCCAACATCCATCCACCATCGCCCGTCCTTCATTATCTGTGGAGATGGACCCGCTGCTCTACCCGCCAGCCTCAGTGGCTGGCAGACACGAGTCCTGCGTGCTTCTAATCGCACCGCCCCAAAGGCGCTGACGGATTGAGACGACTGTGATTACGTCGAAAGGCTCCTCCGTCTTAGACAACCCGCGCGGGCGAATGGGACTTTCATTACGTAAACGGCACCACCACTCCTCCGAGTACAAATGATTACCTCATCCTGAATTTGAATGAGTAGTGACTGCCGTACTCGGTCCCTGAGAGTAGTTGTGGATAGTTGTGCCTAAACATTTATCGGCTGATTGTTACATTGGTATTTCGCTTTTGCCTTCCACTGGTTGACCGGAAGTCCTAGGGGTCCAGACGCGAAGGGGCGGGAGAGATTTTTGATTTCGGACAGCAGAATCGAATCCAACCAGTCTGGAGAACAATTCTAAAGTGCACGCCCGGACCGCCACCCCCACCAACACAACAGTCCCCGCCACCAACACCAACCCACCACCACCACCACTATCACCACCACCACCATCACCACCACCACCATCACCACCACCACCATCAGCACCTCCACCATCACCACCTCCACCACCACCTCCACCAGTGACGCCGCTGCCATTACTACCCCCCCTACCAATACCACTATCACCACAAGCACCACCACTACCATCACTACCACCCCCACCCCCACCCCCACTACCATCTCCACAAGCACCACCACCACTACCATCACAACTACCACCACTACTACTGCCACCACTACCATCATCAGTCATCATCCCTATTACTACCATCATCACCACAGCCGCCGGGTAGGCTACTCTGCTCGCTTGTTATCTTTGGCTTCTTGAATAAATTTCAGGGGAATGACCAAGAATCCTAAAAAAACATGCCACGTAGTCCGCGGGTGATATTTCCTTCCACATCCCTGCCCCCGCTTGCCCTCTCACCACCACACATTTGCATACCCTACACTACCACACGTATTGGAGCCTCAGCCGGGAGCGTAGAACTTGTCCCGTTTGAGGGGGCGGCCCGCTGCGGGGGCGTACGTGAGTGAGGGACCATCTACAAGCTGACGAATTAGTCGCTGCCGGATCTCACGTTTCAGCGGGGAAGGAACACCGGGAGATAAAGGTGTACTATGCTAACAGGATAAATGATCAACATTTACATTACCCGTATCAATACGTACGATGAAGGGTAGCAGTGATAGCGAGTAAATTTTGAAAACACTTATCAGATTAGGCATTTCACGATGGTTCAGATGAAAGAGGAAAATGTGAGAACCAAATATCATGCCACAATCACATTGCGAAAACAACCTCTTACTTACTACACTTCGAACCCACGAAGTATTCGACTCCACATTGTTGATCACTGTTTCTGCACAGCCGAGGATTACTAAATTTTAATGATTGCGCCGTTTTTTAATAAAAGAGCATTCGTTTTGTTCTGTTGTATGGTTTATTTACTCTCTTTTGGTTCACTTGCAAAAGTGAGCACAATTTAGGTAATAGACGGTGACGTTACATGAAATGAAAAGTATGAACATATTTTTGGGGGGTACATAGGAAGGGTTGCTTAACTACGAACTTACATAACTTCATTTTTAGGCATATGTAACTAAAGTTCAACATTTCTGCGTTAGAATTCCATGAGTACGCTTTACACCACATGAGTAAACAACAGAGTCAGAATGAATCGTTATATGTATAGGAGTAGGGATTTTAATACACGAATGTGTTTTTTTTAAAGAATGTTTTTAATATCAGATGGATATGCTCAAAATGATATGAACCGTCGATGGTGATCAACACATGATCTTTCTCTTCTAAATTATCTTTACTTAAGTCATTGCATCAACGCTATATTCACATTTCTGACATAAATGTAAACATTTAAATATCGGCAAATGTCTGGCTCAGCTTTTATTTAACTTGGCACATTTCTAATTCAACACAAAAAAATTCAAGAAATAAGCTAAACCCATAAGCTAAACGCCATTAACTTTTTTAAAATATGTACCAGGTTGATTCTATATTTACTATTTGGTCTTGACTTTGCCTTCAAATATGTGTACTACATCTGTCAGTTAATTCACAATAATAAAACTACTCAATGTTTACGTTGACATATTATTATGACATAATCTCATTCTCTTTCCTTCCGAATACTCTACCTCATCTTTCGACTTTATAAAAGAGTTGTACGTTTGGCATAGTGTTGCAACTACTAACAAATGTTGCGTAATAGGAAATTTAATTTTTGAAAAGTTTCACATTTAAGTCCACATTAAAAAACAATAATACCAATACTCTAAGGGTAAAAGAAAAATTAAGAAACTACAAAATAGTGAAGAATATTAAGAACAAAAGTATGCATGGTAACATAACATGTATTTTCCAATTAATCATTTCGTCTGTGTTAGATCAAAAATTAATGTGATAACCTCATATACAGGCAATAGTTGATTAAACATACCTTGAAATTCCATAACAATATTGTTTAATACATCTCAAATTTTGCATTAAAATTCAAAATGTTTACTAATTTATAAAACAATAATGCTTTTCTGACGTATCGACTTGGGTGTAATTCTGGCCAAACACATTTTTTAAACTGGTGGAGTTGTATTAGCACATTCGTGCATTCATCAGCCCAGCGGTACATTTTTGCATTATTTGTAACTTTTGTAATTCACCAAAATTCGGAGAGTTCAACGCAAATTATACCTGCGCTACTTTTTAAGTGTCCTTTTCTCTATTGGAAGAGGAAAATTAAAGAAAATGTTTTAGCCGTTTTAACGAAAATATTTTTTAACTATTGCCTTTAGTTCATGCAAAAGTTCTGCGAAAACTAGTCGTTTTTTTCCAAAAAATTGCGCATGACTTTACTTGAAGATATGATTTCTTAAACATAGAAAGGCAAAGAAAAGTAAAAAGGAAAAGGAAAAATCTATAATATCAATATTGAAACTAGTGGAGTTGTATTAACACATTCGTACATTCATCACCAGAGCCGTATGTTTTAGCATTATTTGTAACTTTTGCAATTCACTAAAATTCAGAGAGTTCAACGCAAATGAAACCTGTGAATCTGCAATGTTAATTCTTTGGAATTTGCGAAAATACATCGAAAATGGAACCCGAGCCATATTTATGAGCGAGATCGGTTTATTGGAGAGAAAAAAGAAAATACTGTTTTGAGAAAAAAATGCCTTTACTTATTGCAAAAATTACACGAAAACTACTTTAATTGTTTCGAAAAATTGCACATGGAATTTTTTAAAGTTTTTTTTAAATATTTTGTATAGGAAAAAAATAATTAACATTATTAAAAAATTAAAATTTCATTAACACTGTTGTCTTTCATTGTTAATTTTTCTATTTTCGAAAATAGAATTGACCAAACGGGATCTGCGCCAGTTTTACATGTGTACTTTGCTTTATCTGTGGTAAAATGAAAGAAAAAATTTGGAGCCGTTTTGATAAAATATTTTTTCTCGATCTAGCGTTAACTAAAGAAAAGGCGGACAAACGGACCGACAGATGTTTTGCCGTAAAACCTTTTCGGTATCTAACACCAGACAGCATTTTTGAATCTAAATCGTTAAATAATTGCTGAACGAAGCCTTCTATGGCCTTAGAAACTAACATTTTGAGGGAAAATGCCTCAAAAAACCTTCCTCACACCGTAATTTATAGGGTGGAATCTTCTTGAACATTCTATTACATTTTTGCTGGCACACTTCTCGATTCCACCCCACCTGTTCAGTCTGTAGAAACTCAACTATGTAAAATTAAACTAATTATTTGATATTCTAAGCGATTGAATTACACGGATGTAGTATCTCTCTGCTCGGTAATAAAGTTAAATAAGAATAGTTTGTACTGACAAGGGTGTATTGTTTGTATATTGTTATCACTTACAAGGAGACATATAGAACAAGTGAGGGAGGTTAAGAGACTTTTGAAGAAAAATATATTTTACAGACTTAATGTGGAAATGGAAAAATAGGGAAGAGGGCGGGGTTTAATATGCGAGAGTTCTCGCACGGGTACGCATACTGGATTTTGTTTTTTAAAGTATCCTCCGAAATCTTACATTAATTAAATGTTCATACTATGCGATTGTTTTTCAGTGACGCGAACTGGGTTGGAAGCAGTTGAGGATAGGAACGAAATGACTGCAGCGAGAGTAGCAAATACAGAGGTAAAAAGAAACAACTGTTGTTTGGAGATGGAAGAAAAGGTATTGGAGAGTGACAAGAAGAAGAGGAAAAGTTGGAGAGTGAGAGAAGAAGAGGAAAAGTTGAAGTTACGGGAGGAAGGTAATAAGTGAGAAGGAAGGAAAGGGAGGAAACTGTATTGGGAGAGGTTGACAAAGAAGGAGAGAACGAGGAATGAGAGGAAGACGGGGAAGAATAAAAAGAGTAAGAGAAGAAGGAGTATTACGGGGAAAAAAAGTTTTTTTTCGAGCCTTGAACTTTGGGACAACGAATGTTTTCTACGGGCAAATTGAGCATTAAATTTAAGAATTTAATGCCACATGTATCGTTGAAAAAAATGTTATTGGCAAAAAAATTTTCAAAATTCATATATAACAAATTACATTGATATTTTATAGTGTAACTCTGTTCATGCAATTACTGCTCTAAAACTGGACGATCGTCTTTTACGTTTAATCAGTTTTGTATATACTGAATAGGAAATAGTATATCTTGAACAGATTTAAGACATATAGTCAGTGTATTAAAGTGATTATACGTTAAGTCTTTGTGCGTAAATTATGAAGAAATCAAGAAAATTGCATCGAATAATGTGGCGCAAATAAAGAAATCCATACGGCTTAAGACCACGTGCACAAATGTTGTCACTTTGTTCTTTCCATCGTTTTCTTTCCCCTCTAAGTACTTCAAAAGTAAATAGTATCATTACTGAGTTACACTGTTGTAAGATTTCACTGTCAACTTACTGTTACTAAAATCATTTTCCGGAACTATATTCTTGCCACCACCAAAATTATCATCCTTTTTTTAGGGTCATGGGAAGCTGTTCCCGTCCCCCCCTCCCATCAACTTTTTTCTACCATTGCCAATCCTATCTTCATTTATTAGTTTTCCCTCAAAAAATAATTTGTGATATAATATTTATAATAATAATAATAATAATAATAATAATAATAATAATAATAATAATAATAATTGGAATGATGATAATGAGGCAAACACAATTGAGATTCTTCATTTATCCGAACAACAAAACACCACCCAGAAGCGAATTGCAATATATGTTCTATTCTAGACTAACAGAATAGACCAACAAGTTTGTTTTGTAAACGATCATGTTCTTAAATAGACAGAAAATTTCTAATTTGTTTTCCATTCTGACTAACCAAATGAAAATAGCCAGTTCATCACATCGATTCATTATTCAATTCATCCATCGTTTCTTTCTGAAAAAAATATCGACATTATCATCATCACAGTCAACGTCATCATCAACAATATAGTAGAAATAATATACTGTTACTGACGTTTTAAATTGAATCTTCATTCCTTCTATATTTGCAATATAACGTTGAAAGAATTTTAAAGGTTCTCTGAAAATTACGTTTGTTCAATCTTTCAACTATTTCTACCTTTATGTGAAGGAAAATGATTATTCTCAATTTAGCTTTGAAATTAAAGAATCAAATTTTCGTATAATTTTTCCTGATGTTGATTCCATAAGCATCATCCTTAAGTTCCTTTTCGGTCAGCTATATTTAAGAAAGAAAGCTTTAAGAAAATGTAGCAAAATGCACAAGCAAAAAGCATGAGAATTAACAAAAAAGAGGAGGTGGTAACGAAGATGTGAAGAAGACAAGTAGACAAAAGAGGAGCAGGAAGCAAAGAGAATGAGGTGATGAGAAGAAAAGGAAAGAAGGAGTTGAGAAGCAGAAGACAATGATACTAAGAGGAGAAGCAGGAGGAGAATAAAATACAGAAGATAAA